>CAUYON010188400.1:0-21371 GCA_963573935.1 Arctocebus calabarensis
CTTGTTTGCAATCCAAATTCTGAATTCAATTTCTGACATTTCAGCCATCTGTTTATGCATAGGATCCTCGCTTGTGTCCGCCAGATTATTCCTTAGGGGGGTTGACCTAGTCTGGTTGTTCATATTTCCAGAGCTTTTCTGTTGATTCCTGCCCCATGATTAATTTTACACCGTTTGGCTAGATGAATAGATAAGGATAATTTGGGCTGGGAGTTCTAGGAGTAGTGATTGACCAGTTCTTTGCTTAAAAGCTTGGACTGGTGTCTGTAAATTTTCCCCTAGAGTTTTGCCAAGGGCTCGTAGAGAGCCACTGCTTGTGAAACTGGGGACCTTCTTGGTGTGGTAGGGTTAAGTGGCTCCTTATTTTCAGCTGGTGTTTGTCTTACCCTAGAGAATCTGTTACTCTGGATTGAAATCTGAGCTGTGAAGGAATACCAGAGTTAAATCGCTGCACCCCCCACAGGCAACAATTGAAAAAGCCAAATCAAACTTTCCCACTACCACACACCCAGGGTACCACTTTGGAAAGTCCTCGGGTGATTAGCCCAGCTGAAGAGGTCCCAATCAATTCTCCTAGCCAGCACCAATCTCAAATGGAAGAGTTAAAATGTCTCTGGTAACTAGATAGCAGGGATCTGCTGGAAGCTCTTGTGTAATTCACTTTGATGCTCTGTGAGCTCAGGAGGGCACCCCCCCCAGCAAGTAAATTAGTCTGGGAAGATTGATGCTTCCTTCCCAACCTTGCCCCTCTGTCACACCCAGTCGGTAGTATCAGTTGTGATCCATTTTCCTCCAATGAGCAGATGCTCCAGAGGTTTGCGCCTGCCTTGGTCACAGTGAGGTCTGTGGCTCCACAACCAGTCCACTACTCCCTGTCACTGTTTGGCAGGGGGGAGGTGAGGCCTGACAACCTGGGTACTTGACAGGGGCTGGGGTAGTTCACTCAGTTCCAGCCCTGTCCCTGATTGATATTGCTGCTGGAACAGAACAAGTTTGTAGAATTTATTTCTGTCAAGGCTATTTTCCCTGATCAGACTGGGGCTGCTAGTGGGTTTTACTCAGTCTGTGAGTTCCAGCCCTTTGTGTCAGCTTTCATCCCCTGAGGGCCAGGTTAAGCAAAGCAGCCCCTCCCTGCACTCTGTCCCAGGCTGGTACCGCCTCAGGCAAATCCTTCACGTGCCTTGGTTGCCGTCTGTTCTGCCAGCACCGGAGAAGCTGCCTGCCTCCCCTGGCCACCCAGAAGACTGGGAGTGTCTCCTCAAAACATCCCTAGGGGTGCAGCTCTCCTGCTACTGTTCCTGGAGCTGGTTGCCGGAGCTGGCTGCCATTTCATGCCTCAGGAGACCTTCCCACCAGCCAGGTCTCTTGGCTCACTCCCCTCTCACCACTCCGAGCTGGAAAACCAACACAGTTTAACAACAGTCTGCACCCGTCCACACCCTTCAAGAAAGTCTCCAAGAATCTGGACTCTGTGGGGAACAGGCCTCCAGACCTCGGGGTGAGAGTGGAGGGGAACACCAGGAACACCAACTTGCAGGTAGGGAGTATATACAGTTTTATTCCTGACTGGAGAGTGCCGTAGCACCCTATTAGGGGAAGGAGTTTTTGTTTTTAGAGGGTCTCTCCTGTGGCGTAGAGTGGGAGGACATCCGAATTCTGCTTGCTTTTTTGTATGGAGGTATGGAGTATACTGTGAACCTCTCTCATGGGGGAGGGGACTCCCATCCCCTTGGTGATGTGCTCTGTACCTTTTTGTTTGTGTCCTTGGGATCTCAGGTCGCCCCAGCAGGGTTGATGTGCGCTCTTCAACCTTTCCTTTTGGCTCAGATCCAAACCATCGGCTTTCTTGCTGAGTTTCTGTCCTTTAACTCTTCTTCTGGATGGGAACCTCTGCGGAAAGCTGGCTACAGATCGCCATCTTGGCTCCTTCCCCCCATTGCCGTATTCTTAATGTCTGGAATGATACCTGACGCCTAGGAAGTTTTCATTAATATTTCTTAAATGAACAGATGATGAATTTTGGCCCAGGATATTAATTAGCTTGTGTGACTAAGGTATCTCTTGTGTAGAAATTGTAAGTCAACTGCCCAGTTGAGCTGGCGTTGATCTAAGCCAGGTTTCATCCATTACATGGTGAAATGTTGAAATTATTGGCTTTGACCGAGGTAATAGTTTTTATTCTTCTAGGTCAAGAATTCCTCCAGAATCACACTGATTTGTATTTTGTTTATACAGAACCTGCTATCAAGTGGACTTTAGAGTTGTCTTGTCTGAGCTGGGGCCTAGCCTATGTCAGTCCCATCTAAACCCACCAATACCTGTGGGTGGGTTTGGTGCCCTGAAATGGCAGTTTTTTCTTACTAAGCATTAAGAACTATGTCAAAATGATACAGGGTGGTGACACCTTAGCCCCATCTTCCTGAGCTGAGGGGAGGACCTGCCATCTCCACCCTGGGGGTGTTGGTGTGGTGGCAGCTAGGGGAGGAACCAGAGGGTTGGGGTGGGTACAGGTGGCTCCAGTGGCTGGCGGGGCCAGACAACTTCTGGGAGGATACCTCCAGGTTTTCAGTTCTGGGAGCACCATGGTGTCTCCTCCTTGGCCTCTGTCTCCCTCTCCTGGCACTTCCAGCTGCACAGGGACACCCAAGCCCCACACCAACTTCCCAGGCCTGGTCACTTTCATGTAAGTTTCCTAGGCCTGAGAAGTGAAGGGATTGTATTTATTCATTTGTTGGTATGTGTATGTATATATATATATATATATATATATATATATATATATACCACCCCTAGACCAAGCACCCAGGGGGAGATTTTTTCTAACTTGGGTTTTTGCCTCTGCCAAGAGCTCTGTTGCTTTTTCTTTGTATTCTTTTCTATAAAATAAATTCTGTCTTACCACTGAACTGTGGTCCATGGATTCCTTCTTCAAATCCCCAAGACCAAGGACCTACTGAAGAAGAAATTCCAGTAACAAAAGGATTGAAAGGAATAGATGGCATAATCCACCTAATGTGAGTAGAACAGTACCTGGCACACATTAAACTCTCAATATTATTATTTTTAGGGCAGTGCCTGTGGCTCATCGAGTAGGGCACCATCCCCCTATACCAAAGGTGGAGGGTTCAAACCCAGCTTCAGCAGAACTGCAAAACAGAAAAATAGCCAGTGTTGTGGCAGGCGCCTATAGTCCCAGCTACTCAGGAGGCTGAGGCAAGAGAATCGCCTCAGCCCAGGAGTTGGAGGTTGCTGTGAGCTGTGTGATGCCATGGTGATAAAGTGAGACTCTGTCTCTACAAATATATATATTTGTTTATATATATATATATATATATATATATATATATATATAAGTAATAATGCAATTTTCAGTTATCCCTGCTCAGAACTATTTGTTTACTCCATTGGTGTTATGAGGAATTCCTTTGTTCAGTCTAAATGACAGGATGTTACAAGCTATACATTGGAATGTCCTTGACAGCAAGGGTGTCCATTGCATTTTGTACCTATAGAACCAAGTGCTTTAACATGAGCTGCTAAGAAAATATAGGGGACTGCATAAAGAATGACTTGCAGGGCAGTAAAGGGTTATCCGCTCCCAACTTACCCTTCCTTCTCTACCAATCCTTGGTTTACAGATTGTATGAATACAAATACAGAGGGGACTAATATCTGTTGTTCATGTATTTTGTGCCATGAGATGTGCTATTATTTGTTCCAGGCAATAGCCAACTTAAATATGTGTTTTTATTTTTTAAGATACGCCTTTTATTTTATATTATGAATATGAAAACTAAGGCTTTCGAAAGGTGAAAAAACTATCCAAGAGTCATATTGCTAGCTAGTAAGCATTAGAATAAAGGCTAGAACTCACAGTGACTCTTTCTAAAATGATTGGCCTTTTCCATTATATCTCATTTCACTGATAATGGTTTCTGTAAAACACGATAATGGCTTCTTTGGATGTTCTTATGGCTTTGTCAGTTTAATTATCTTTTTAATACCATCCAATAAGAGTTTATGGTTTAGCTTCTACTCAATTCTTATTGAGTAAATCTTCCAAATGAAAACTTGAGTCCACTGTGACTAGATACTTGATTTCAAATATATGGATGCAAATGGCATTTATTTGTTGAATCAGATGTAAAATTATTTAAATGTAATAACAATTTGTTATGCTAACATATAATTATGCTAGTACTTCAAGAAGATAAATTTCTAGAAATGGAATTACAAGTATGTCCATTTTAAAGTTAAATGGATATTATAAAATTACCCTCCATGATGATAATTTTTACCTCAAAATCCTCTGGCTTCTATAGAGTTTTCAACTATTAAATTTTTGATCAAGAGTTTAGATAAAACTAATGTGCATTAATTTGTTAGTGATGTTGTGTATCTCTTTGCTTATTAGCTATGCAATCTCATGTGTTCTGTGAACTCTTATTCATATTTTTTGCTCATCCTTCTATTAATTTTTTTCTTATTGGCTTTTAAGGAGTTTTATTATATTAGAGATATTAATGCTGACCATCATATTGTTACAAATAGTTTTCATATCGTCTGTCATTTGTCTTTCAACTTTGACCAAAAAATTCATTTTCCTAGCAAATATTTTATACATGTCATCTTTTTAACATTTTTTTTTCTTTTTCTTTTTTTTTTTTTGAGACAGAGTCCCATTCAATTGCTGCTGGGTAGAGTGCCATGGTATCACAGCTCACAGAAACTTCAAACTCCTGGGCTTGAGCAATTCTCTTGCCTCAGCCTCCCGAGTAGCTACAGGTGCCCACCACAATGCCCAGCTAGTTTTTCTCTTTTTGGTAGAGACAGTGTCTCGCTTTTCTTAGGCTGGTCCTGAGCTCCTGAGCTCAGGCAATACACCTGTCTCATCCTCCCAGGGTGCTAGGATTACAGGTATGAGCTACCATGCTGAGCTGTGGTACATCGTACATCACAATCTAAGTCATCTAAATCACATCTAAATCACATCCGTACATCTAAATCACGCCCGTACATCTCATCTTAAAAGGAAATATAATCTGTCATGAATGTCTAATAATAGCATTAAACACATATTTGTTTGATGAATGCAATAGTAGTCACAGAGTGATTGATATTATGAAAAACGGTACCTGATTCAGTATATGGGAGAGATAACCTTAGAAGACATAACGATATAAATTTTCATTGGCCAAAAGTATAATGCTATACTATAAGCAACAACACAATTTTTGGACAATTTGCCTCAAAGTAAAATGAAGGCAGGAATATTGTAGATTGTTACAGCAAAATGTCATCAGCTTTAGAAATTAATGTATACGGGAAAAAAAGAGTATAAAAGAAGATCCTTTCTTCGTGGCTCCAAAACGCCCGTTCCAGTTAAGGTCTTGAGTCTGCTACCATACAAACCTACAGGACAGTCACCTGGTGACGTGCACACTGGTCTCCCCAGTTTCTATCTTTCATTTGTCACTGTTGGCCTCAAAGGCCAATTCCTAAGCAGTTAGTTTGAGACAGCAGCAGTATGGCAGTGGGAAGGTCTTGCCTTGACTGCTTATTATCGGTATAGACTTGGGTAGTTTAATTAACTCGTTAGCTCAGTTTCCTCCTCTGTAAAATGGGAATAAGAATACCAACAGACAGGGCGGCTGTAAGATTAATGTGAGCTGAGATATGTGAGGCTATTTTCAAGCCATACATTGCTCTAAATCACAACTTGCTTGTTTGCTATGACAACACATTCATAACATCATGTTTGAATAATGAATAAATTAATCAATTCAGTTACCTTTTACTGAGGAAATGAGGCATGGAAAGAAAAGAAGGCTTGTTCTGCTTTAACAGGCCTTCAGAATCTAACAACTATAGTTACCATTGAGGTAGCACCACGGAGTTTGCAAGTCTTTTCGTCCTCTGTGTTACATATTCATTCATTTGTTCAGCCATGGAACTACAATGGTGATGAATCCGACAACACAAAGTAAATACATATGTATAAAATATGATACTTGCCAAGAAGGAATTGAGTATGGAGTAGAATGGAGAATGATAGGAATGAGCACAGAGGGTAGATTTTAGGAGGTGGTTGGAGAATGTTTAAGGCAGTCATAGTCAAGCTGAGAACTAAAAGGCCAGCAGGACTTGGCTGTGTTCAGAACTGGGAATAATGTCCCAAGCAGGAGAATCAGTGTGCCCACAGATCCTCTGGGAGAAAAGAACAGAAAGCTCTGTGTTCAAACCCAGCGTGGAGCGACAGCATGGGGCTCGATCAGAGTGGGCTATCTAGGTCATGCTAAGGAGCACGGATTTTATTCTGACTGTGGCGCCAACCCAGTGGGGGCTTTTAAAGCAGAGAATTTCTAAATAATGAGAAGATCACTTTACTGCTCAGAGCAGAATGAACTGGAATGGGTAAGAATGGAAATGAGGAAATCGCTAAAGAGGCTGTTGTTGCATTAGTCAAGAGAGAGAGACTCTTTATTTAATTAAGACCAATGGAATTTCTTAGAGTAGATATGTAAACACCAACCTAACTCCTTCTCATCCCTGGGGTCTCAGGGGTTTGGAGGAGGAGATGTTATTTCATCCAGTTCTAGGACGACAGTACTCTATTTCAGTGAATTAAAATGATCGTGGGAAACTAGCCATCATATTGCAGATTTATTTCAGCTGAACCTGTTACAGATTTATCTGTGTCAAACATCTAACAGTTTTAGATTCTGTGTGAGTTTTCTACTGCTGCCATAACAAAGTATCACAGACTAACTCAAACAATAGAAATTTATTTTCTCACAATCCTGGAGGCTAGAAGTCTGAGATGGAGGTGTCAGAGGGATGGGTTTCTTCTGAGGACATCCCGTGACTTGTGGATGGCTGGCTTCTTTCCCTGTGTCTTTATGTGGTCTTCCCTCTACATGTCTCTAACCACATGTCTTTACGTGGTCTTCCCTCTACATGTCTGTAACCCTAACCTCTTCCTAAAAGGACATAAGTCATATTGGATCAGGGCCCGCCTCGTTACCTCTTTTAAAGACCCCATCTCCATATACCTTCTGCGGTACTAGGAGTTAGGACTCAATCTGTACATTTGGGGGGATACAGTTCAGCCTTTAACAGGTTTTAAGAGGAAATCTGTTTTTGAGGAATCAAATATGATAATGGAAGTCAGGATATAGTTAAGTTATTTCTGGTGTGTGCTGAAATTATTACATTTCTGGTAAGTCTTCAAGAAAAAGATGTGGTTTCCTTTTATAATTAGTGCCAACTGTGATGATTTAAATACCTCCTCAAAGGATCACTTAGCACATTCGCTAAGGCTTTGTTAGACCACCAGGCTACCTCTTGTTAATATTCATGTGATGTGTGCTCTCTTTCTTTAAGAATAATGCATTAACCCCTCTTCACCTAGGTAAATTTTGGGGGAAAATGTGATTAAAAACAAACGTGAGCTATTGTTGACACCCTGTATTTTGCAGTTTCCCCCACTTTGTGGTGTCCAGTTGAAGTAGTCAAGTTCCATGCACATTTTGTAAGTGCCAAACCAATCAGGGACCAAGGACATGTTTTCGAGGAGTTAGCACCTCTCTCCTTAGACGCAGCTTGCACTCATGAAAAGAAGATGTAAGGAAAAGGTGGTCACTGAGAGAAGGAGCCCAGGCTGGTGAAGGACAGGGAAACCTCTGTAGTCTTCCTATGGGCACACTGCTTGGGTCCACGTCTCCAAGCTCACTGACAGGTTAGCAGTGTGGGTTTTTCTTTCCCTTGCTGTGTAGACAGATCTGTTGCTAAATGGAATTCGGTTGGCTTTTTGATATTAATGTGTCTCATGCAGATGTTGGATGTGTTAGTCATAATGCTTTGAGAATAACAAGGTATGTGTTTACCAGTCCGTGTGTAATGTGGCGTTGCAGCCCTGTCTCCTGTGTGAATGACCATGATTAGAAACGAGCATGACTGTTGGCATCTTTAGGAATTGAATTCCGAAGTGAGAGAGGAGAGTTTTTATTTTTCTGGATATTGGCATTGGGCCATAACCTGTGGTGTTGGGGGAGATCCGTAGACAAGCAAGGCCTCTCGATTCCATCAGAGAACTTCATCTGGTTGCTGATGAAGTCACTAGGGCCTTTGGCTTCTGTCACCCTTGAGTCTTTGAACTCAAATGTTGGCTGGGCCACTACTAATTATATGATCTCTCTGAGCCTTGGTTTCTGTGCTGGAAAATAGGGATAATAACTGTTAAATGGCTTGGGCTATAGAAGAAACTCAGTAAATACTTGGGGACTATAAGCTGTAGGAACTTGCCCACGTTTTTTGACTTCTCTGAGCCTCAGTTTCCTTATCTGTAAAATGGGAATAATAAATAAATGACAACATTGCAGCAGTGTTGGAGGCTAAAATAAAAAGAATACATTTAGAGCAGCAGTCCCCAACCGTTTTGGCACATGGTACCAGTTTCATGGAAGACAGTTTTTCTTTCCTTTCCTTTCCCTCCCTCCCTCCTTTCCTCCCTCCCTCCCTCCCTCCCATCCTTATCCCCCTACCCCGCTATCTTTCTTATTCTTTCTTTTGAGATAAATTCTCAGTTTGTTGCCCTGGGTAGAGTGTCATGGCATCATTGTAGCTCACAGCAACCTCAGACTCCAGGACTTAGTGATCCTCCTGGCTCAGCCTCCTAAATGGCTGTAACTGCAGGCCCACACCATAACACCTGGCTAATTTTTGTGTTTTTACTAGAGGTGGGCTCTCGCTCTTGCTCAGACTTGTCTCAAACTCCTGAGCTCAAACATCCATCCTCCTTGGCCTCCCTGCTAGTATTATAGGCATGAGCACCATGCCTGGGCTAGAAGACAATTTTTCCACAGACTCAGGTGGAGGAGGGTTTGGGGATGATTCATGTATATTATATTTATTGAGCACTTTATTTCTGTTATTACATTGTAATATATAATGAAATATTTATACAACCTACCATAATGCAGAATCTGTGAGAGCCCTGAACTTGTTTTCCTGCGACTAGACGATCCCATTCCTTTTTGGTAGCTGCTAGTGTCACCGCCTCAGCTCCTTCTCAGACCATCAGGCATTAGATTCGCATAAGGAGTGCCCAACCTAGGTCCCTCCCATGTGCAGTTTATAGTAGGGTTCACACTCCTACGAGAATCTAGTGCTGCCACTGATGTGAGAGGAGCGGAGCTCAGGCCATGATATGAATGATGGGTGTAGCTGTCAATACAGATGAAGCTTTACCTGCTTGCCCACTCCTCACCTCCTGCTGTGTGGCCCAGGGTTGCAGATTTAGAGAACTTTGTACAGTTGTGGGCACATGTAAGTGCTTGTAGTAATGACTTGTTATTATTATATATATATATTTTTGTAGAGACAGAGTCTCACTTTGTCACCTTCAGTAGAGTGCCATGGCATCAACACAGCTCATAGCAACCTCCAGCTCCTGGGCTTAGGCAATTTTCTTGCCTCAGCCTCTTGAGTAGCTGGGATTACAGGCACCTGCCACAATGCCCGGCTATTTTTTTGTTGCAGTTTGGCCGGGGCTGGGTTTGAACTCACCACTCTCGGTATATGGGGCTGGCACCTTACTCACTGAGCCACAGGGGCCATCCTTGTAGTTATTCTTGTTGTCATTAATATTGATTCTATTGTACTATAAATCAAACACCTGAGATAGTGCCTAGCATAGAGTAATGTTCAATAAGTAGTATTTGTGGCTATTTTTATTATTTTCATCATTATGAGAATCCTTTTAAACTAACATAAAGCTTCCACCCAGCCCTGTACCTATAAAGGAGCCTAACTTAACCAAGGCCCAAGCTTCTGACACCCAATAAAAATGAGGCTTTACCCTGCAGCCCCAGTGCCAGCGGTTGTCTTGGAATCACTTACTTCCATGCTCTCTTCTGTTCCTCCATAGCTGCTATGTTCCTTGCCTTCTGGCTTCTGACTTGTCTGCTTCATACTCCCAGCTCTGTGTTCATCCCTAAGGATCATGGATCTGATGGCCAACCAGATCCTTCTATTTTAACTGGAGGACTGTCTATATATAGCTCATTTTATCCTCTGACTCCCATAGACTTTGACCTCTCCATGACCTCTGCTTGGCTTTGGGGTGTCCAAAGGGGTATTGAACAAAATTTCTCCATGGTCTAGGTTTGGTCATTTAGAAAATTCTTGATCAATCAAATGGTTTTCTTATTTATTATTTCAAAATAATTTTTTGGCACCAAATTCCAACTTGAATATGAAATTCTACTCTTCAGATGACATTTCCTTCCTTCCTGCTAGTTTATTTGGCTTGTAAGAGGATTTTAAGATCCATTCACTTGGCTTCTCAGTGATGATGATGCGAGTGATTTAAGACTCATGGTATTTGCAATGTTTTGTCCATTCCAACTCTGTCACTCTCTGGTGTACATTTTTACAAAGGCTGCTTTACAAGGATGTCTTAGCCCGTAAGGTATAGCTCTAACAGAATCCTACAGATGGTATAATTTATAAAGAAAAGAAATTCATTTCTTACAATTCTGGAGCTTTGGAAGAACAATATCAAGGTGCCAGCATCTGGTGAGAACCTTCTTACTGTGTCATCCATGGTGCAATATGGGCTGAAAAGCAAGTGAGCAAACAAGAGAAGGCTGTGCTCACTTTTATCAGGAGCCTGCTCATGAGATAACTAATCCACTTCTTTGGCATTAACTCTGCCTTCATACTATAATCATGTTAAACTTGCCCACTCTTGACACTGGTTATTTGGGATTTCGTTTCCAACACATGGACTTTGGGGGACACATTCCAACCATAGCATAAGGCTGGGACTAACAGTTGGGAGGATCATTAGTCTAGGAGGCAGAGGACGCTGAAACACATTTGGCAGAACAGCCCAGGTCTATGCCAAACATCTAGAGAGGAAAGACCACAGATCTTGAAAGTCCAGAGTCCTGCTGCTGGCATGTGAATTCTGGTAGTTAAAGAGTTTAGCCAGCCCAAGTTTTAACTAAAAATGTTTGTTTGTACAGTTAGTT
The DNA here is from genome assembly GCA_963573935.1 of Arctocebus calabarensis. Classification (NCBI taxonomy): domain Eukaryota; kingdom Metazoa; phylum Chordata; class Mammalia; order Primates; family Lorisidae; genus Arctocebus; species Arctocebus calabarensis. Next base: position 11,037 of record CAUYON010188400.1, read on the forward strand.
TCTTGATGCCTAAAGGATTTCTTGCCAGCTCAAATTCAATGGATTTCCATAACCTATTACTAAAGGCTATTTAATAGAGGTTGAGCTCCCCTCATCTGAGAGGCTTGGGACCAGAAGTGTTCCAGATTTTGGCTGTTTTATATATTTATATATATGTTTATTATGTTTGCATTACACTTACCAGTTAAACATTACTTATCCCCAAAATATGAAATCTGAAATGCTCCAGTGAACATTTCCTTTGGGAAATGGGTATCCTGTCGGTGATCAACCAGTTTGGGTATCCTGTCGGTGATCAACCAGTTTCAGACAATAGAGCATTTTCAGATTTCAGATTTTCAGATTAGGGATACTCACCCTGCATAGAAACTTCAGCAAATCCTTGTCAAAATAAGCTCATGAAGTGGATATGCTGGCTTAGCTTCCTAAACTGTGATTTTCCTGTCATGTAAAGGCTTCCTGATAACAATTAGTAAACCGAGGTCATGCTGTTTGTGTCTCCTGGGATCTGACTCGATTTTTATTCCACGCAGAGACGTGGACAGGCAGAAAATGTGAAAGGAAAATACACACCAACACTCCAGTAAAAACAACCCAACATTTATTTCAGGGTCGTTTTACCAGGCAAAAAAGGCTCCCTTTTAGCTGCTTGGATGCTTTCTGAAACCTTTCAAGCTATGAGGAGAGTGATTCTGGTTTGTGTGGCTAAAACTCTAGAGAGGATGATTGGTCTCATTAGCCAGGGAGGAGTGATAATACGATGCAGTACTTCTCTGCTTATTGGGCACTTTATGTTAATAACTCATGATGGTTTCAATGTTTAGGTATATATTTCAAACTCAGTGTAAAATACACAGGCCATTAAGAATTTAAACACATTCTAATTTAATTATGGCCAAGAGAGGTTTCAAGCAATGGCGTGTTTTTGTTGGCTAGTTTTAATATTGCAAGTTTTAGAATATTGCAAGATTTATTTTCTTTTGCCCTTTTCTCTCTTCATTCTGGATTATAAAAAGCCTTAATCATGTAAAAGAGCACACGTTTAGAAAATGAAGTGCAATTGAAATTATGGAAAATTCTACTTTTCTTCAGGACTCTTTTGTTTTCCATTATGCCAAGTGTGCCAAATGTTTTCCTGCCCCTGATAATTGATGTTCTTTTTACCTTCTCCTTGTCCTTAAATGACTTTTCCATTTCTTAAATGACTGCACTACTGTCACATAATTTTTCTATCATGGCCCTACACACACACACAAAAAAAATCTACCAGTTGAAAAAATATCAAAGAGACCATCCAAGTCAACTTGGAATATGACCAATTGGGTTGATTTCTTGGGTCCTGACCTTGGGAGTTCCTGTGCTGTAACTTAGCCCATTAAGAGGGAGAAGGAGTTACTGCAGGGTGTCTGGTAATAAATTATATTTGGGTTCATGTATAAATTCAGTCACAAAAGTTTATTTCTACCCTGTCCTGCAGCTCCAGAATCCTTCTACACTTTTTAAGCTAACTACTTTTGGTGACCTTTAATTTAATTAGACCTAGCTTAGATAAAAATACCTTTATTTTTTTGAGACAGATTCTCAGTCATTTGCCCACACTAGAGTGCCACGGTATCAGCCTACCTTATAGCAACTTCAAACTCCTGGGGATCAAGTGATCCTCCTGCTCGGCCTCCTGAAGAGCTGGACTACAGACGCTTGACACTATGCCTTGCTTTTGTTTTGTTTTGTTTTTTCTATTTTTGGTAGAGGTGGGGTCTTATACTGGTTTCAAACTCTTGAGCTCAAGGGACTTTCCCACCAGTCTCCCAGAATGCTAGGATTGCAGGTGTGAGGCACTGTGCCTGGCCATAAAAATACTTTTAAAAATAAAATGGAAGAGAGGATGGTATCCACTGAGGGATTTCCTCTGAATCTGAACACCCTGATTTTGGTGACCTTCCTTCTTCAACTTCTAGGGATGAGCTTAGCTACCAATGGCATCTGGAAAACTGATGAGAGATATTAATTTAATGCCTATGCATGTCTTCTATACCTGGTGGTACCTTTTTTCGAGCCATGCCATCTCCAGCTAAAGAGACCATGTCATCTCCAAATATGGGAGGAGACAGGCTCCCTGAGTATAAATCTTGGGTCTTTGTGTTCTCTCTAGTGTTCAATTAGTAGAAAACAATGAAATGATGGACTCTCCCAGGGCAGGACAGTATGTAATAAAAAATTCCCAATAATTTTTTATTACAATATTTAATTTGGAAAATATATAATATTTAACTTGGGATAATATATAATATTTAACTTGGGAAAGGTAAAATTATAACCTCCCTGTTTTTGTATGTAAAGTACAAAATAAGAAACATAATTATTGGCTTGGCGCCTGTGGCTCAATGGGCTAAGGCGCCAGCCATGTACACCTGAGCTGGCGGGTTCGAATCCAGCCTGGGCCCACCAAACAACAATGATAGCTGCAACCCCAAAATGGCCAGGCATTGTGGCGGGCGCCTGTAGTCCCAGTTACTTGGGAGGCAGAGGCAGGAGACTCACTTGAGCCCAGGAATTGGAGGTTGCTGTGAGCTGTGATGTTACAGCACTCTGTCCAGGGTGACAGATTGAGGCTCTGTCTCAAAAAAAAAAAAAAAAAGAAACATAATTATTTGGGATTCAAAGATAAAAAGTTATAAAGATTTGGTTATAGGTTTAGGGAAAAAGTATGATTATTTTCTTGGACTAATAATTACATATATATGATATGTATTCACATATCGAAAAATTTGAGGACTCTCTTCTACCTTGATGCTTTGGATTGGCAAGGAATGATTTGGAGGAACTATGTAGTCACAAGGACCATTCCCTTAGGAAACAAGGACTCATATCTCTATAGTCCTTTTCTGCTTCATCATTTCAGATTTTTGGCTTTGCCTTGCCTGTCACAGGGGGATTAGAGTTGCATACCAACATATTGCATGAAAGACCTGCACAATTTTGTCAAATTATTTTTCAAGAATTTAAAAATAATATGACAAACATACTAAATTTATGTTTATAAATTAATCATTGCTATTTCTCCCTTCTCCATTAGGCTGTGAGGGTCCTTCAGAGGCAAATAGCATGAGCTGGTGCCTGGCATGGAACAAGATCACAATCGATATTGAATAAATGAATTAATATACAAGTTGGTTTTAAAGGAGGTAATACACGAGCCAGATGAAACCGCTCACATATTGAAGAGGTTAGTACGAGTGAGTCATGCAGAGTAGAAACATAACCAGACAAGGCGTATCTTTATATTATGTCATTCATTACCTCTATTTTACCTCTCTGTATTGCTAATATGTAGGTCATTTTATTTTCTGCTTTTTTCCTAGTCATTTATAAACATTTTTCCGTGTAGCATCAAAGCACTAATGTGTTATACTTTTAATAGATGACTGCTATTCCATTGAGTTACTATAGGATAATTTGTATGTCCTGTTGAATTACTGGTGTGATATTTGTGAGTAAAGGGCAATGGACGATGCAGTCTCTTGCTGTTAATTACCTTATTGTATTCAAAAGCTAGCCCAAGTTTATGTGGCAATCAGCATGGACAAGTGAACCACTTTAGTTCAACTTTAAAAGCACTGTCCATCTCAGAAGCCACTTTTGAAATACTACCTCCCACATTGTACACGCCCCTCACCACAAACACCCACAGCCATTTCCTGAGGCTTGTCTCTATAGGACACCAAAACATTCAGGGGTAGAGCAAAATGCTCCAAATATTTCCCAGATGTCTAAATGTATGGTGTAATTTGGCATCAAAATGATTGGCGTTTTCATTTTTCAACTAGAATGCTTTGCTAACATGCAAACACAACCTGAACATCGTAAGTAAATTTCTTTTTCTCCATTCATAATGTATTTAATGATCACTGTGTGCCAGATACAGTAATGGGGATGAGAGAATGCAAAACTTTCATAAATTGCGGAGCCAATACCAAGATATTTATGTTTTTGCGAAAAGTATGCATATTGTCCGATTGGGGCAAATGTCTTCCAGCAGATACCCATACATTCAAGTGAGGACATTTTCTTGCTTTCTTTCTTTTCTTTTCTTTTCTTTTCTTTTCTTTTCTTTCTTTTCCTTCCTTCCTTCCTTCCTTCCTTCCTTCCTTCCTTCCTTCCTTCCTTCCTTCCTTCTTTCTTTCTATCTTTTTCTCTTTCTTTTTATTAAATCATAGCTGTGTATATTAATGCAATCATTGTGTGGTTTCATATACAATCTGAAATATTTTCATCAAACCTTTTAACAAAACTTTCATGCCATTTTCTTAGTTATTGTGTTAAGACATTTATGTTCTGCATTTAGTAAGTCTCACCTGTACCCTTCTAAGGGGAAATTATATTTCTTACACACCTCTTCAATTTGTTGATGAAGTTCAACAATTACATTCTGGACAATGTATCAATTATCTACCAAAACATTTTTTCTGTGTGAAAGAACAGAACATAGAGACAGAGATGGAACACATTTAGGCTAGACTTGTGAGGGCAAGTCGAAAATTTGCTGCCTTCCTCACAGGGGCTCAGCCTTCACAGGCAGTGAGAATGTAGAGTTGTCCTGCATGTAAACTCTACTCAAGGAGATATAGGAACAATTGTATCCATCCAAATTCTAGTCAGGAATGTCTTTCTGATGTCTGATTCTTTCAGTAACACAATCTCAGTGGAAGAGGCAGACCTAGAATCAATCAATTCTTCAATATGTTTCCAGCACTACTCTGAGGAAATTGTTCTAGGTGCAGGAGAATACCCGTGTCTGTACTTTAGAAAAGGTCTAGAGGGAATAATCTCACTTGAATGTAAGACCTCCATGTGACAAGAGGCTTTAACACTTCTTTCCACGATGAAGAATCAGAGACTCTAAGGAAAAGGGGATTTGTTCAAGGTGACTTGGCTTGTTGATGTCAAGGGTACAAACAGAAACCACCATCCTTCCACCTCTTGGGCTCTTATACTCTTGTTTTCTTTCTACCACCAAATTCTCCATGTTCATTTTGCAGAGAGGAAGAGACTGTCCATGGAGGAGAAGTGAATGATTATCTGGAGCTCATTCTATTGACTGAGCAGCCACCATTTCCCAGATCCTACTTTTGGGGTAGATTGCAAAGATAGCCACAGTTCTTTACCCCTTCTTGTATCCATACTATGTATTGAGCTTCTCACATCAGGTGAAAAAAATTTATCACCAATTCCTGGAATTTGGGCTGACCTCAAGGCTGGCTTTGAATGATAAAAGTGACCAAAGCCTCAGTGTGCTGATTCTGAGCCTAAGTCTGAAGAGGGTGTGTGCCTCTCTTCCTGGAAACTTGCCACCACCTTGAGAGTCAACCTAGGCAGCTACATGGCCAAGTCCCTCTTGTCATGCCAGACGACACCTAGACAACTAACTGCCAGATCTGGGGCTAACCCAGACCAGCTGCTCCCTAGCCTCCCTGTCACCTGGCAGCAGACTTGTGAGTGGGCCCGGTAGTCAGCCATGTCTGCCTCAGGTCAGCTAAACCAGGAAACTGACTCTTTTTAGCCAACAAGTTTTGGAGTGGTTTATTACTCAACAATAATAACAGACAGAACCATAATGGTGTCCAGTCATATGATCCTGACTTTGCTCTGAACTCCGCGTTACATGTTTCTCAAGTCTCCACTTTCTGAAGAGCAGAAACTGGCATACATTTATCCTGGTATAGCCAACCTGGCTTTGTGCTGATCCCAGGGAAAGCTTTCAAAACCTGTGGCACCAACATAGGTATTGCCCTGAAGTAGCATACCTTGGGGAAAGGCTCAAAGGAGGACGTGGTTGCAGAATGGAAGGAACCTTTGTCTAGGGGACCTCCAGGAGCACCAAATGTTGGGCCTACTTAATGCTAGAGATGCAGCCTGCTGTGGACCAAAGTGTAGGCCCCCGAAATTCTTATGCTGAAGCCCTAATTCACAATGTGGTGGGATTTGGGGGTGGAACCTTTGGGAGGTAATCAGGTTTAGCTGAGGTCATGAAGGTGGGTCCTCCTGATGGGATTAGTGCCGTTAAAGAAGAGACACCAGAGATCTCACTGTCTCTCTCTTCCCTATGAGGACACACTGAGAAGGTGGCCCTCTGCATGCCAAGAGGGGGGCCCTCCCTCACCAGGACTGACTTATGCTGGCACCCTGATCTCAGACTTGCAGGCTCCAGAACTGTGAGAAAATAGATGCCGGTTGTTTAAGCCACCCAGACTAATACCCAGATGTTTCTAGTTAGACAGATGTTTGGAATTGCTTCAGGGAAAAATCATCTGAATGATTAAATGCATTTTTTTACCCCAGATGTTTTGACAATGTGAAGAGGTGGCCAATATGTGCTTGTGGGAAGGTCCCATGGCTGTTCCAAGGAGAAGTTTCTGGGCAAAGGGGGAAATTCCAGGGAAGGCCGGAGGAAGCTCCCTTCTTTTCCATGCCAGGGAAGCTCATGTTTCTTTTTGGAAAGAAGGTGATAGACCATGATAGAACTCTACATGCGAGCTTTTAGTCCATAGAGATTTATGAAACATATACAACCAGTCAATTAGGCTGTTAACTGACTACACACGTATTAAACAAGGTCAGCTGCTAGTATGCTGTTATCCCCTTTCTTTGCAGTTCTGGAAGCCACTATTGAATTTGTGATCGAAAACTTCAGAAAGTCAAGTCTGGGCAAAGTCAAATGAGTGAGGAACAGAGGATAAAAAAGTGAAAAGCAGTGACTAGCACCTGTAAGGAGCAGGATGCCCACTACACAATGGTAAAAGGCGGCCTAACAGCATGAATGTTAGCTGTGGACAATTAATTGTCCTCTTCTTGAAACCTCCTCCAACTTCCCTAAATCAAGGAATTTCTTTCTTTCTTTCTTTCTTTTTTTTTTTTTTTTTTTTTGCAGTATTTGGCTGGGGCTGGGTTGGAACCCACCACCTCCAGCATATGGGGCTGGCGCCCTACTCCTTTGAGCCACAGGTACTACCCAGGAATTTCTTAAACAATTCTTTCTCCCACATAACTGGGAGAGTCAGGCTTGATGAACACATGGAGGGGAATCCTCTGCTGTATGGTAGGAAGATTTTTTCCTATGCACAGTAGAGTAAGCTTTGCTAGCTATACGTGATTTAAGTACTCAACTCTGTTGCTGTCGTATGGTGGGGTAGCCATAGACAGTACTTGGATGATGGATATGGCCATGTTCCTAAAACACTTGGTTTGCCAAAAGAGGTGGTAGGCCAGAGTTGGATCAGAGGCTGTAGTTTGCCAAGTCCTGCTCTACTGAGTGAAATGAATCAATGTTTACAAGGCACTTTAAACCTAAAGTGCTGTCCCTGGAATATGGTAATCTCTTTAGGACTCTGGGTTTTCCTTGTGTGGAATGGAACAAGGCAGCAGGAGTGGTGCACTGAGGAGAGAATTAGTATTTGTGAATTTAAGACTCAGTCAAATGAAAATAAGGACATGGGTAAATTGGGTGGAGGTATATGTAGCCTCAACATTTGGTAGAGAATTGATTTCAAGACTCTAATTCTTTTGTGGTGCTAAGAAATTAACATCACATCCCATATGAAATAGGCCCTCCTCCCTCTCTCTTCCACATTAGCTTTATGAGCAAACAGTCCATCGATATTCTGCAAGCATAAGTTCCCCTGATAACCTCGTGCCCCACTCTATCTATCAGAATTATGAGGCTATCCCTATGGCAAGACAAAGCAAGCTCTAAATCTCAAGGCCTAGTATCACCTTGCGTGATCCAGGTTGTGTGAGTCCAACATTCCTATATGATTTACAAATCTTTTCACTCAATTATGGTTGCATTGCTATATTAGCTTTTTGCAGGTGTGTGAAAACATTTGAGCAAGATGAATTGTTTCTCCAAGAGCCAAAAGGTAAACGATGAAAGAATTGGATAGAAAACATGTTAACAAGATATTTTATATTAGCTCCACGGAGCTAGATCAATTACTCTGACGTGTTACATGTTCAGAAGTCAGGAAATTCTAAATTATGGTTCCCAGTATGGACATAACTCAGCCCTTTTGCACATGCAATATTTTATATGACTGTATATGGTGTTAACTTTAATACTTTAACATCTATGTTTAATGTGGCACCTATAAATTTGAATTTCTTGACTTCAGAGGTTATAACATTTAACTAGACAGCTGCATTGACATACTGCATTCAAGCATTATTTCTTGGTATAATGTTTTAAAAAATAAATCCCTACATGGATGGACCTGGTCTTTTTTATTATCAAGCAGAAGAAAAAAAAAAAAGAGGATAGTCCTGTTACTGTTGAGCTCTGTGGTCCTCTCTAGATCATTTGAACTGAGTAGATTGTGACTGAAAAATTTTCACTTCCTAGTGGTTTCTATACCAAATCACATCTTGAGAAAGAAGAATATTCTGAACTTTGTTATATCATTTATTTTAAGAGGTTTGATCATCCATAGAGGTAGTGTGAAAAATGTAAGTTTGGAGTTTAATTCCAGGTTGCAATATTCACACTGTAATAACCGTAAATGGTATCCCCTTGAGCTTATAAAATCTAATGTGACAGATAAGAGATTAGTAAATAAAAAATTCTGCATGGCTGGGGGATAGCCAATTTTTCCATTAAGAAACTGGTATCAGGGGAACTTATTCTCCCTTGATAGATTTCTTTGGTACTTAAAAAATTTCTTTATTAAATCATAATGGTGTACATTAATGCTTTCATGGGGTACAATGTACTGATTTGAGGACAAATAACCCCATTTCTATGTGGGCAAGAGACTTGAACAGAAGGTCCTCTGAAGAAGACAGGCGCATGGCCTACAAACACATGAAAAAATGCTCATCTTCTTCATCAGAGAAATGCAAAACAAAACAGCTTTGTGATATCATCTAACTCCAGTAAGAGTAGCCCCCATCACAAAAATCCCCAAACTACAGATGTTGGTGCGGATGTGGAGAGAAGGGACCACTTCTACATTGCTAGTGGGAATGCAAGCTAATACAACCCTTTTTGGAAACAAGTTTGGAGAAGACTCAAGGAACTAAAAGTGGACCTATCGTTTGATCCTGCAATTCCTCTATTAGGTATATACCCAGATGATCAAAAATCATTTTGAAACAAAGACATTTCTTTGGTACTTCATGCACATTGTTTTAGGCAAACAAGTATCCCCCATTCCCATACTTCTCAGAGTTACAACTTTCCCTGATTTTAGAAAATAGGTCATGAAACAGCTGTCCTGGCCACTCTGGGCAAGAAGTTAGAATAGCCAGAAGGGAGTATATGCTCTTAATCAGTTTGAAATTATAATTATTTCCTTGTTCTTGGGCCAGGTACTCACCATCCCCACATCTACCTGTAGATACACTGAGTGTGGACCTTATAAGTTTGGGTGTGCAGAAAATGTTGCTTTTCCTTACTTTACTGAAACTGACTTAATTTTAACTCTGGCACCCATCCTACTGGGCTGTAGTATATGGTGCTTACAAAGGCTATATTTAAATAGAGGGACACAGAAAGATTGAAGGTTAGATAATGGAAGAAGATACACTATGTATACATTAACCAAAAGTAGCTGGCATATCTATACTAATGCCAGACAAAGTGAGTGCTAAGGTAAGAAGTATTACTGGATGTGAATATTTAATAATTTTTAGAGAATAATTGAAAAGAAATATAACAATTCTAAATGTCTATAAATCTAATAACAGATGCTTAAGATATATCAAGCAAAATCTAGCTGAAGTAAAAGGATATACTGACAAATCCATGGTCACAATAGGATTTATTGGAATAAATAGCCAAAACAATTAGAATAAGCAATTATACTAGTGCATCTTATTTAAACATAACTGTTAGAATTGTAACACAGCTGTTATAATCTTCAGACAAAAAATGCAAATATACAAAAGAGTTAACATTATCTGCCAACTTAATCAACATGTATAAATTTCTACAACCAACAACTTTATCATATTCTTCCAAGTATACATGAAACATTTCTTTACCAAATATTGACCATGTGCTGGTCATAAAATAAGTCCCAACAAATTTCAAAAGATTTGGCAGTGTATGCAATGTATTCTCCAATCATAATGGAATTAAACTAGAAAGAAATGCAGAAAGATAACAAGAAAATGCTCAAATGTTTGAAAGTTAAGCAATATACTTCTAGGTAACCCATGAATCAAAGAAGAAATCATAATAAAAATTAAAAATTTACTGAATGATAATGAAAATACAACATAACAAACCTTCTGGTAGAAAACTGAAGAAATAAATGATTTGAGGGATTTATGGCCTTAAGT
>CAUYON010188404.1:0-44157 GCA_963573935.1 Arctocebus calabarensis
TACCTCTTTTGTATTTACATGGATGGAGCTGGAACATATTCTTCTATGAAGCTAACCTATGCTGATTTTTTTGTTTAACCCTCTGAGTCTGTAGTAAACTGAAATGAGTTCATACTAAAGTCTCAGATTCTAATCAATTCCCACATTTATCATTGAAGTCTCTTACCCTTGCTTATCTATAACATTCATTCCAACAAGAAAAATCTTGCTTTCTTTCATACGTCTACTTACTTATTTTGTATACCTACAGGGAATGCATGAGCATTCCTTTTGTTCTAGATCCTTACCAACAACTGATACATTATTTTTTTGTTTGTTTGTTTTGAGACAGAGTCTCATTCCGTTTCCCCTGGGTAGAGTGCCATGGTGTAATAGCTTACAACAAGCTCTGTCTTCTGGGCTCAAGTGATCCTCTTGCCTCAGCCTCTCAACTACAGGTGCCCGCCACAATGCCTGACTTTTTTTTTTTTTTTAAGAGATAATATCTTGCTGTTGCTCAGGATGGTCTTGAACTTCTAAACTCAAGCAATCTACCAACCTTGGCCTCTTACTTTAGTCATTTTTGATAGATGTTGAAGTGGTATCTTACGTTTGCTTTAATTTGCAATTTCTTAATGACAGATGATGTTGAACATCTTTTTATTTGATTATTTGTCATCTATATATCTTCTTTGGTGATCTGTCTATTAGGATAGTTGCCTATTTTTTAAATTAGGTTATTTCCTTTTTGTTGATTTTTTAAAGTTTTTTATATATTTTAGCTATAGATCCTTTATCAGGCACATGTTTTACAAATAAAGTCCAGGTTATCAATTTTTCTTTCATGGACTATGTTTTTGATATTGTATCTAAAACCTCATCACCAAGTTAACATCATATCAATTTTATTTTTGTAGCAGCCCATATCCCATATAGCCTATGGCTAGGAGGAGTGAGAGTTATAAGAAATACTTGTATAGCTCAATAATGGAACATGTTGGTGGAAAGGGCATGGAGAGGGATTTAGCTCTCCTAACAAGCATGAGAGTTCACAAGATGAGAGCAGTGGTGAATTGGCAGTCTCTACACCTGTGGTGTTGAGAGGCACGAGATCAGCCTTATATTAGGCTGGAGGAGAAGGTAGTCGGGAGCATGCGCATTCTATCACGGACCTGCTTACTCTGACTCTGTCTCCTCTTCTGCCTGCAGAACGCCAGCATGGCGTCGCTCTGCTGAAGATCACTAAGCTCTGCCAAAGACTAAGATTTACCTTTCTAAGAAGATTGCTTTACTCTCTCTAAGACACTCTCTCTTTCCAGCTAAAGTAGATAGCCCTCAAGCACCTAAGAGACCTGAGCAAGGTAACTTAGCGGTCCACGTCTGGAACCTAGTTGAGCCAGGCCCAAGACCTGGCCAGTCCTGGGCCCTGACAAGTGGTGTCAGAAGTGAGATGTGACAATTCTTAAGTTTTATATTTAATATTTTATTCTAAAATACATTTTGACTTAATTTTTGTGAAAGATATTAAGTTCTGTATCTCTATGTCTAGGTGTGTGTTTGATCGTTTTGACATATGGATATCCAGTCCTGCAGTATTTGTTTAAGTGAAAAATACCCAGCTAGTTTTTCTTCATTGAATTGTCTTTGTTCCTTTGTCAGGAATCCATTGACTGTATTGTTGAGGGTCTATTTCTGGGCTCTCCGTTTTTGTTCATTGATCTGTATGTATTCTTTCACCAATACCAGACTGGATTGCTATAGTTTATAATAGGTAGGAAATCAGATATTGTAACTCCTCTAACATTGTTTTTCTTCTTCAATATTACCTTGTATTCACTGGATCTTTTTCTTTTCTCTGTATTCTTTAGAACAGTGGTTCTTAACCTTCCTAATTCCACAGCCCTTTAATACAGTTCTAGTAGGTGGCAACTCACAGGTTGAGAACCGCTGCTTTAGAATGTCAGTATCTACAATATAGGTTGATCAGATTTTGATTGCATTGAGTCTATAGATCAAACTGGATAGAGTTGGCATCAACAATACGGAGTCTTATAACCATGAATATGGAATGTTTTCTTGCTTTGATTCCTTTCATTGGGGTTTTGTAGTTTTCTACACAGAGATTCTGTACATATTTTGTTAGCTTTATACCAAAAAGTTTAATTTTTTTGTGGTTCCAGTAAATGATTTTGTGTTTTAAATTTCAAATTCCAGTTGATTACTGTCACATGGGAAAGCATTTAAGTTAGTAGCCTTATGTTCTTAGATCTTTTACCAGCTTATTAGCTCTAGAAGTAATATTTTTTGAGTATTCTTTTAGATTTATTTCTTGCTTTAAAATATATATAATTTTTATTTACTTTTCTTATCTTTTTGAGGTAGGCAGACTCTCTAGTACGTTGTTGATTTGAATAGTAGCAATGAGAGTAGAAATTCTTGTCTTGTTTCCAGTCTTAAGGGCAAAGTATTCTATTTCTCAGCATTGAATATGATATATATTTGTTTTAGGTGTTCTTTTTCAACTTGAGATATTTTTCCTTTATTCCTAGTTTCCTGAAAGTTATTGTCATGATTTGGTGTTACATTTTGCCAAATGCTTTTTCTTTTCTATTTATATAATCATAAGATTTTTCTATTTAGCCTTTTTGATGTGGTAGATTGCATTGATTTTCTAACATTGAACCTTCCTTATATACTGGAATAAATCCTGTTTGGTCTTGATGTGTAATTATTTTAATATATTATTGAATTCAGTTTGTAATATTTTTGAATCTGTGTTCATGAATGGTATTTATTTCCACTTTTTCATCATATAATGAAATGTCTTTTTCCACAGTGATTTTTAGGACAATTTATCTGGTCCTGAGGAGGTTAGAGAGCAGCTGTGTTGGTTCCGAGGCCAGCAACTGTCCTCCCTATTTCATCTACCTCCAAACAGTTGTAGTCCCTAGAGGGAGACTTAGCAAAGAATTCTGGGAGATACTTTCTATGATGGGTTCCTACCAGGGTACAAGGCCAGGAGGCATTTTCAATGATTAGCCTTATAGAGTTAATTCAGTAGTCCCTCTGATTTTAGTAGAGAACTTGTATCATCTCTTCCTTTAATATTTGATCGAATTTAGTGAAACCATATGGTTGTAGTGTTTTCTTTCTGAAGGTTATTAATTATTGATTAAATGTCTTTAATAGACGTAAAACTGTTCAGATTGTTTAATTCTCCTTGTGTGAGTTTTGGTCATTTGTATATTACTGTAAATTAGTCCTATTCATCAATCTTAACAAACTTTGGGGCATGAAGTTGGTCATAGTAATTCTTCATTTCATTAGAAATGTCCTGAGGTTAGTAGTGATGAAACTCTTCATCTCTGGTGTTAGTGGATTTTTTTTTCCTTGATTAGCCTATCCAGAGGTTTATCAATTTTATTGATCTTTTCAAGGACTAGCTTTCAATTTTGTTAATTTTCTCTATTATTTTTGTAAAATGAGTTTGCCGTCCCAAACACAGTGATTGTAGACAATTAGCATCATCAGGTGCATCTCTTCCTTGAAGGCCGTTGTGTAGGTGAGGTGGTTCCGGCTGTGTCTTTATTCTCTGGTGTGGACACACTTTTCAGTCCTTATTTCTTCATATAGAACTTGCACATTTCCCAGGCTTTTGCTCATGCTCAGCCTTTCTTGGGATAGCTACCTCCTTCCTTCCTCTCTGCCTTGAGTCTTGTGCTTGACATTAGAAGTACCTAAATACGTTGAATTCTGCTCAGAAAATGCTTATATTTATTTAGCTTAAAGATGCTATTTCATATTACTATGCAGTTGATACATTATTTGGGAAAGTACATTTTATTCCCTCTTTGGTGGAACTGGGGCATATGTTTTTGTCCCGGATTTTAGTGTCCTTGTTCACAGAGAAGCGAGGTAAGGCCTGCGTCATGGTGTGGAAGTGAAGTTTGGGTGTGATCTGGGCGTGCGTGCAGCCTTTGCCAATGTCATAGCTTCCTGCTGTGCATCCTAGCCAGACATTAAGCATGAACTTCTTTGATATTACCATATTGTTCCTGGACTCACTACCTGAATGATTTACCTTCCTTTGGTATTTAACTGTTCCTTGACAGCTTTAGTTCTTTCTTTGCTCATGATTTCCTTATTCATTTTTGCAGAAATATAGGTCATTGATTTCTCTGAGGCATAAATGTATATGACTGATGGAGTATTGGAGAATATTATAAATATTGCTAATTTGACTCTCTTCCTTGCAGGGGAAGGGGAGGAGTCACCGCCCGGCCAGTTGGAGTTGGTGTCCCTCGGGGAACACCAGCTCCCAGGGGAGTGCTATCCACCAGAGGTCCAGTGAGTCGAGGAAGAGGACTTCTCACCCCCAGAGCAAGAGGAGTTCCCCCAACTGGGTACAGACCTCCACCGCCACCCCCAACACAAGAGTCCTATGGAGAATATGTAAGTGAAGGTGTCAAACAATGGCACTGGATGTTGTGACCACATACCCTCCCTCACCTTGTTTTAATGCTTGAATAACTCTACCATAATTCAGCAAACATTTAATAAATGCTAAGTAAGTACTTAATACTAGAGACACAAAAATAACATGACCTCTTTTATCAAATAGCTTAAATCTAAAGTAAGGAAGAAAACTTTAAGTGGTAGATAAGTGCGGGACTGGGGTCCAGGAGACCTGTGATCAATCTCCTACGGGAGTTCAACCCACATTCGTCCATATTCCACTCTCTTGAGCACTTCAGTCATTTAAAATATAACGGCCTCTACATACCAAGATGGTTTCAGCCTTAAGTGTTTCCTTTTAAACTATGCTGTTAAATATGGACTCTCGATGGAAATTCTTATAGTGAAGAAAACAAAAATTCTTTCTTTTTCAGTTGGTGCAAGTCAGTTTTCCAGTGGTCCTGTGATGTGGTTGATAGACTTACTTAAAATAAGAGAAGGAACTATGAAAATTGAGAGGAAAAGGAATTCTTTAAGAATAGAAACCCTCTGGAATTCTTCCTCTGATGTCTTAGTTTACCACAAATGAAGAAAATAAGAGTGGACAGATGATTCATAGTAGTGATTTAAAATACTAAAGTGAGAGTCTGTCAACTACTGTTGATGGAACGGAAGCAGTGACAGGGATCAAATGCAGGAACCACCAGAGTTTTAGGTTTTATCTGAACAGTGATCGCTTGCTTGCTACTTAGCACCTCCTTGCATGGTTTCTAAAGGCTGTAGTAATTCCCTGGACCACAGACAATGTCTTCTGCTTCATCTGCAGCCACTGGAACGGTCCAGATCTTTGTCTTGGACATACTAAACTCTCTGTAATTCTCTGAACATGCTGTTTTCATATGCTTACAGGCTTTGTTCGTGCTCCTTGCCCAGCCTAAAATGATCTTTTCAGGTTTCATTTGACTGTCTCCTATTTGTTCATCTAGACCTAGGTCAGCTATTGCTAAAAAAATTTAGAGGAGGTAATAGCTCATCTATTGAGCGTTACTGCAATTGTTATATTTCTCTCTCCCACCTAGACTGTGAACTTCTGGACTGACAGGGATGGAGAACTGTTATTTCTTTATACTTGGCAGAGATTACATACTTAGAGCTCAGTGAATTACATTTCCTGAATAAATCCTATGGTAAACACTTTTATCATTTGCTCTTCAGTTGAGGAAGGATGTGGCCTTTGTCTCTTCTCTGTTTATTCTTCAAAGTTTGACTTGTTTCCTATTCTCTAATATTCTTATCAAACTTAAAATTATCATTCCCTGAGCTCTTCCACAAATGTTGTGTCTCTTAAAAGCAACAGGACTGTGAAGGTGAGGAAATGTTAAATTCCTTTTAGATAGGCCCAGGGTCTGTTTCCACTCCAGCTTACCTTGATTTCTGTAAGGTTTGGATTTAGTATAGATGGGGCTCGATGCAGAGGTGGAAATTACCAGAGGGTGTAGGAAACCTGGATCCTGGTTCCGTTTTACCATAAATGTTAATATTAGTCAGACAAAGGATCTCTTTTTTGACTTCAAAATCCACATATTTCAGAAAGAGCTATTGCTTTCTTTCAATGCATTCATTTTCACTTTTAATAAAGTAAGTCTAGAGGAGGAAAAGCAAAAGCAAGAGAAATTTAGGACATTTGGTTTTGGTACTTGTAAGTCAGATCTTATTGGGAAAGGCATTGTAACAATTGAATTGCCAAATATTCTGATGAATTAATTTATTCCTCTTCCCATCCCCTGCCATCCACTACCAAGGAGGATGACCCTGTGGAAGAATACCTAAGGCCTTTTAGGAGTGCACAAACGTTTGAGGCCCAGGGAGGCAGCGCACTGTGCGTCCCACACTCACCCCGGCATGCTCCCAGCACTGACAGGCGGCAGCTGCACTTTCAGCACAGGGCCACACTCTCGGTCACACTGGTGCTGCCTCCACAAAAGTGACAGCCACGTGTGACATCATTGTTTCAGTTTGGCTAGAACACAGCATTTGCAGTTCCATCCCCACCATGCAGTAATAACTCCTACACGCTAAAACGGCTGTGTGCTTTCCAGGTATGCTCTGGGTGATATAATGGGACCCTAGAGAAAAAGCAGTATTCTCATGGTGTACCTCCTTCCCTAAGTTGGACTATCTGTTTTTCCTGGGAATGCCTTTTAAGATGAATAACATCCCCCCAAAAATATTTTCTTCACTTAGCATCACATTTATTAAAGACCTCTTGACACAGTTACATTAATAGTAAGAGTGTGAGGCTGGGCGCAATGGCTCATATCTGTAATTCTAGTACTGGAGTGGCTGAGGCCAGTGGATCTCTTGAGGTCTTGGGTTCAAGACCAGCCTGAGCCAGGTGTTGTGACGGGCGCCTGTGTGGGCACCTGTAGTCCCAGCTACTCGGGAGGCTGAGGCGAGAGAATCGCTTAAGCCCGAGAGTTTGAGGTTGCTGTGAGCTGTGACGCAATAGCACTCTACCAAGGGCAATAAAATGAGACTCTGTCCCCCGCCCCTCAAAATAGCAAGAGCATTGGAGCTGACTCCCTGTACACATGTAGCGAACTGTTGCTGGTGGTCGGTGGGGAGCACTCGGAGCCGACAGTGGCTGTCCAGCAGCAGCTCTGCCTCTGTCAGCTGTGCTCTTCTGGCCCATCCTCCTCCTCTGACCCAATTTGAATTGCATTTTCCCACTCTAGCCTCCCTGATGCAGCTTTGCAGTGTCTGGAATTCCTCCAGCCATGGCCATGGGTCTCACCTTGAAATCCTGAAGACCGCTCACACAGCACACTTAGTTTTGCAGCATGGGAAGAGGGAGGAAAGGACACCCCGCTCTTGAAGTTTTTATTTTATGTTTCTTTCTTTCTAGGATTTCAGATAGTAGGAGTGTAGCATAAGATGTCCAACACATATTCTTCTTAGTAAAGTATCATAAAAATGGAGAAGCAAGGCTCGGCATGTGTAACTCAGCGGCTAGGTCGCCAGCCACATAATCCGGAGCTGGTGCGTTCAAACCCAGCCCGAGCCCACCAAAGAACAATGACAACTGCAGCCAAAAAATAGCCGGGCGTTGTGGTGGGCGCTTGCAGGCCTAGCTACTTGGGAGGCTGAGGCAAGAGAATTCCTTGAGCCCAAGAGTTTGAGGTTGCTGTGAGCTGTGATGCCACGGCACTCTACCCAGGGTGACATAGTGAGACTCTGTCTAAAAAATAGTAATATAATAATAAGAATGGAGAAGCAAGAATCCAACGTATTCAATCCTAATGTGAAGCCAGTAGATGGTATAATACAGGCCTGTATAAGAGAAAAACTCAAATCCATTCAAGGTGGGAGAGGGGGAAGTAGAGGGGAGAAGTGAGGGGGATGGGCATGCTCCCATTCAGTGGGCACAATTTTAGGGTGTATGTCACATCTCTTGGGGGTGGAACACGATTATAGGAGGGACTCTTCCTAACAAATGCAAAAATTGTAACCTATTACTTTGTACCCTCAAATTAACCTGAAATAAAATAAAATAAAAAGCAAAGGATCCTGTAACACAAAATAGTGGTTATTTATTTATTCATGTATCAAGTGGAGAGTTAGCCTTCTTAGAATACATTTAATACTAAAATGATTATTACAGTGAATTGGAATAATCATAAATTAGTCTAAACTCTGTGTTTCCAGGGACCCCTGCCCTCATGTCATCTTTTATTCTCGACAACTATTATAATGTCTAGAACACAGTAGGTATGCTATAAATATTTGCTCAGTGGATGAATGAATATTCTCAAGACTGAGTTTTTAAAAATGGTTGGCATGAGGAACCCTAGGCAGACGCATATTGTGTGATTTTTTTTCAGTTTTATTCATGTCATAATTTGCACGTGACATAATTATTAGCGAAAAGCTACATGTACAATTGTTGATTAGTATGTGTCTATTTTTCAGACGATTCGTAACTTTTAAGGAAAAATACTTTTATATCTTAATTAGTTTAATTTTTAGCTACTGACGTACTTTTGGGCACATTGTAAGTACTTAGTAAATATTTGCTGAACCAAGTAAGAAACTTGAAAAGTTATTCTGATAAATGAATGTTCATTAATTTTTTTTTCAAATTATTATTAAAATCATATGGTGGGGAGAAATGTGGTATTTGGCATTTGAATAAAGAATTTCTCCAGGCTGTCTTCTGGTCCTCACAGGGAAGTCACGGGTTATAAAGGAGTAAGACTAATTTTTTACCGCTCCTAAAGGAAAAGAGTAACATACCGTAAATCTCATCACCGTATAGAAGAGAACTTGCAAGAGGGGCATAATATTTCATGAGAAACTACTCTGCACAGAGCATTTCCATGTCTGTCACGTTATTCCTACAACCACGCAATGACATAATGTGCTCTGTGTCGTACAAATGAGCGTTCCAATCTGGGAAGTTGAGTGTCTTGCCGAAAGTAAAGAAGGGGCAGGTGCAGAATTTGACATTCAAGGCCTGTGTTCCATCTTTAAAAAGTCACTGCTTTGTTTAAAAACATAAAACAGTGTTCTGGCAGTGTTCTGAGATGACAGCGGCAGCTCCTCTTGTAGGAGCGAGTACAGCAGATAATGCACGTGTGCCTCATCGGGAGTATCGGGGCGCTGAGTCGAATAGTGTCTGTGCCCCTCGCAAGTCCCTAATTCTGTGTTTTTAGCCTACCCTAAATTGGTAAATGGAAATGGAGAACTTTTAGGAAGAATGAGATGACATGGCATGGAATTAAAAAAAAAATGAACACACTACCGTCTCTCAGCCCACTACTATTATATTTGTTAATGGGAAAAAACAAAACTTGTGTGCAAAATGTATAAATGTGTGTGACTGATCCGGAGCACATGGCCTCAAGAGGTCCTAAGAAAATGTGGTCCCGGTAGCTCGGTTACAGTTTGGTTTTTATATTCACGGAGATGGGAATTACACACAAGACCCTAAGTCAGAATGTGGAGGGCAGATATTCATTTGGCCCCCAAAAGGTGGGTCATCTGTAACCAGCGGCTTATAGTTTATAGGTGGGGTTCAAAGATTTTTGTATTTGTAACTGGTTAAAGAAAGGATGTATTATATAAAGGTTTCGAATGTTTTAACTTAGTAAGGATGTCTTTTAATTGTAGGCAAGCTACTGAAACTCAAGGGATCTGTTGAGTAAATTGAGTGAAGCTTTGCATTGTTTAGCCTTAGGCATGTTACTGAGTTACAAAGGACATGTCCAAAAAGGGAAGGGGCCATGAAGGGCTGTCTGACCTCCCTTCTCATAGTCAGCAGCTCAGCTTTAGGGTCTTTCTGAGGTCACTTTGACCAACAGAGGAGTCTATTCATTCACACATTTTTTGGTAAAAATAAAAGTAGCATATTTAAGAATTTCCAGTCCTCTACAAGTTCTGCTCAAAAGCCATGTAATATGAAAAATAGAGGCATTTACAGAAGAAGATACAAGGTACAAGAAAAATTGTACCTAGGAACGTAAGGCCACAGTCTGTTCCAAAGCAGACACCTTGGGACCTCATACAGTATCCTTTCCACGGGTAAAAACACTCAGCAAAATCCTTTTCTGGAATCGTCATTAGCTACCTGATCATATTTTCCTGAATCTCATTGACTGTTTGAAATCTCTTGCTTTTCAAAAATAATTTTAGTTTTGAGAAAAGCAGGGCACCAGGTCTGGTCTTCAAGAGGGTTGAGTCACCTTGGTGATTTGATGTTTCCTGCTGGAGATGTGCTGCCAGGGTGTTGTGGTGGTGGGGCTCCCAGTCACCAGTTGTCCAGAGCCGCAGCCACACTGCACCTCTCAGCCGGTGGAGAACACGAGGCCGTCCTATGTGCTCAGTAGCAACTGACAGGAAGGAGCGTGGTGGTGACGCACAGCACCTCCCCAGTCCACAAGCTCAGCTGACAAGGTCTTAATCTGCTGTGACTTTGCCGCACCCTCTTTGGATGTGAGAACTAGGCGACTTCCACAGGGGTGGCTGGGCCTTTGTTTCCAGATCACAGGGGTAGACCCAAGATTGCTCTCTTCCTTGGTGTAAAGCAGGTCTTTTGATGTACCTTCTGCTGCAATGGAAACCATGGAACACTTTTTTCTACAACTCGTTTCATGCCAACATGCTGCCTCAAAATCTCAGAATAGTAGTTTTTGAACCCCCCCTCCATCAGTTTCTGGTTCTCGCACTGAATAAAAGATGAAAAAAAGATCACATCAGTTGCTTATTTAAACAAAAAAAGAGGAGAGAGCTGGCTGCCAATGGAAAAGACCCAAGCTCTGTAAAACAATTTAAAGAGGTTCATTCTGAGCTGAATATACATGACCATGGCCTGGAGAGCCACGCTGAAGAAGCCTCGAGCAAGGAGTACTGCTGTGGTTGGGTTATGGTTTGGTTTTATACATTTTAAGACAGGAATTACGCTCGGTTAGAAACCAATGCACACCTTCAATGGCCCAAAAAGGCAGGTTATAGGTGAGTTTAAAAAGTCTTTGATTTGTTATTGGTAAAGAAATGAAAGTTTGTCTAAAGGCTTGGGATGTTTTAAATTAAGATAAGGATGTCTGTTAATCAGAGACAAGCCACTGGACATATACTCGGACCCAAGTGACCTGTTAAGTAAATTGATGGACCAGTTCCTCCATTGTTCACCAGCCTGGAAGTGCTCCAGCCCCCTTCAGTCGGGGCTTCTAATGGAAGCTTTATAACATAGGCACGATTGATTAAATCTTTAATCACTGATGATTAACCCAACCTCCCGCCACTTCCCCAACCTGGAAGTCAGTAGTGGGGCAGGAAGTTCCTACCCTGCAATTATGGGGTTGGCTCCCCTGGCAGCCAATCTTACTTTCATGCCTTGCCCACCTCCTCCTCAATCCAGGGACTTCCCAGAAGTCACCTTATGAACATAAATTCTGCTTTAGATAAAGGGGGCTTGTTCTGAATAATAAAAGGGCTTTCTTTTACCTTTATGGCTTTTATCACTTAAGAAATTCCAAGAGTTTTAGGAGCTTGAGTTAGGAACTGTAGAAAACCAAAATATATATTTCGTATTATATCACAGTATTAAAATTACCAAATCTAAATCTTTAACTCTGTCATCACCTTCCTGTGGCCCTCTCTCCCTGAATGCCCTGTAAGTGCTCTGGAAACTATGGTGTACACATATAACATCCTCACTTTTCTCCAGAGTTCTCCCTTACAGGGAATGGCGCTACCATGCACTCAGACCCCCAAGATCTCCTTCTCCGCGTCTGCGTTCTTTGTATGTGGTCAAGCTCTCCTGCTTCGTGCTCAGGAATGAGTCTTTGATCTCCAGCTCATCTATGTTGCGATTGGCTCCAACGTGATTCTGTCTTTGTCCACTCATTTATTCCCAGCACCCAGCCTATAGTTGTCACTCAGTGAATACATGTTGTTTGGAAGTACAGACAGTTGTTACAGCTCAGGAGCACCTTTACTGTAGGCTACTCGGGCCAGGTTCCCTCCCTAAGTGATGTATTCTTCATACAGCTTCCAGTGTGCTTTCTAGTATCTAAGGTCTGATAGGCTACTCGCCTGCATCCCCCACACAAGGACAGAGAAGTGTACTAGTTTGGAGTGCCAGAGGGTCTTGTAGTCTGTCCAGGTCAGCATGGGACTTGTACAGATGACGTGTGAAGACCTGTCCACTTGTTCAGCCCCATCAGCCCCCTCTCTGCCCACTTTGTCATTTTACATTTCATCTGCACTAAAGGCCGTTCCTTAAGCGCATCAGGTATTTTGACATCGTCTCCCTCCGCTCATTTCCAGATCTCTTCCACGCCAACCCCATTCACTGCTTACTCGTCAATGGTGAAGCCTTTCTGGACCTAATCAGGCATAGTTAGCAAAGTCTTTCATGTCCCATTAGTACCTTGAACCCGCATCTGGGTTTACTTTACTTACTTGTCCTTGTGCCCAGGAGACCATGGGATCCTTTCGGGTAGGACCCGTGTCTTTGTCTAAGTTTGTCCAGAACCTGTCGTTTTGGGGATGCTGAGTAAATGTATGGAGGATGGGAGACTTGGCCTGTATTCATGCCAGCAAACTCTGTGTCATGCCATGTATGATGTATACTTTTCAACACAAGCAGAGAAAAACCGAATATCTTAAGCCAGTTTTAGCGAACATAACATGGTTCGTTTAGTAAGCTAAAAAACTTGAAAAAATACCATTTAATAAAGAACATTATTTTAAGATAAAATAGAGTCGTATATCCCTTAATGATGGATTCATTCGGAGAAATGCATCTTTAGGTGATTTCATCTTGTGCCAAAGTCCTGGAGTGTGTTTACATAACTTAGATGGCATAGCCTACTACACACTTGGGCTCTGTGGGGCAGCCTGTTGCTTCTACCCTAACAACCTGTGCAGCTTGCTGCTGTACTGAGTACCGTACCCGGTGGTAACACAGTGGCACGTATTTGTTTATCCAAACACAAAGTACAATAAACATGCGCCATGATCGTGCAGGCCGCCGCCGTGCAGCAGCCCCCAGCTGGCTGGTGCAGGCTTGTTCCTCACAGGCTGTGCTGCTCACTGCCCCTCCTCTCTTCCCTGTGACCGTGTGCTGTGTTCAGGTGTGAATTATTTAACCTTTCTGGGCCTTAGGGTTTTTTGTCTCTTTGGGGGATCTTTTAAGTCTGCATAGTGCTACTGATAGTATTTGGCTAGTGGGTCAGCACATTAAACCAGATGGTAATCTTAACCTTGTTCTAAATTGAAAATTCTGTAATGAATTGAGTATTTCTTCTCAAAATTTGGTTCCCACTGTCATTGCTCTAAAGATGAGTTTTGTAATAAAAGATTGCATTTTCATCAAGTAGAGACATTGATATTGAGAAGTTGCAGAATACACAAAGCACTCATTTTAATGATGCTAGCAATAAGCCAACAGTGAGCATCTGTGACTCTTGAATTCTACCACAAGTTTGGGAAATGTTTTTTAAAATGATATATATATTTTTAAATACAGACTTCTATCCCTTAACATGTATAAACTAAGATAAAAATCCTAATCTTAGTATCTCTAACTCACTTATGATGATCGCATCAACTCTCTCTTCATGGCAAGTGCTTATCGCTCACTAGTACGTGTGCGCGTCTTGCCATCTCAGTGCTGGTAATCATTTGCTTCCCAGGCTGGGCCCTTGGGTTAATCGCCTTTCCACATTACGTATGGTGGGGCACTCCAGGTGAAATCATACAGATTCAGCAAAATATAGAAGCTTTTTTCTTCAGCAGGTATTTGATATGCTTTGATTCTCCAACCACAAGATGTTTATTGACCAGAATCTGGAATCACCCTTCAGTCACCTCCTGTGACATGGCAGTGCCTACTCAAGAGAGGGAGGCAAAGGGAAGGGCCCTGAAGCCTACACCTTGCCTTAGGTGCATGTTCTTATTTTTTTTATTTTTCTGAGGGGAGGCTGGCCCCTGAGAGGGGCGTGTGTTTTCCTGCTTTCTCTCCCTCTGCTTCTTCCTGGGCTCTGCCATTGGTGCCCACTGCTATAGGTTGACCAGGCTGCCACTGCCCACCTATGACCAGACAATAAGCCATTTTATTTAAATTTTTTTGTTATTATTATATTTATTGTTTAGGATTCATTGAGGATACAAAGAATTAGGTTAAACTGAATGCATTTGTTAGATAAAGTCCCTCTTATAATGGTGTCCATGCCATACACCCTGAGTCCCCACGCTTTTCCCTCCTCCACTCTCCCCACTTGCTCATTCCCCTAGCCACCCACTCCCGTATTAGCTCATAGAGTACATTGGGTTCTTGCTTCTCCATTCCTGTGATACTTTACTGAGAAGAATGTGCTTCACCTCCATCCAGGTTAACACAAAAGATGTAAAGTCTCCGTCATTTTTAGTGGCTGAATAGTATTCCGTGGTATACTACATATACCACAGCTTGTTAATCTAGTCCTTGGTTGGTGGACATGTAGGCTGTTTCCATATTTTGGTGATTGTAAATTGAGTTACAATAAACAGGTGGGTGCATGTTTTTAAATGAGAGGCTAGAGGCCCCTCAAGGCTGCCATGGGGCTCCAGAGTAGCGGAGTCAAGTATGTTTGACCACAGACCCTCTGGTCAGAATCTCTAGGAGTAGCCTAAGGGCATCTACACGTTTGCAATATTCCAGGGAGATTTTGATGGACAGCAGAGACCACAGTGCTGTGCTACACTTTGACTGACGTGGCTGCTTGAGTCTCCTCAGCAGCATGGCCGGGCAGTGTTCTCAGCTGAAAGTGGCAGTCAGAGACCCTGGCCTCAAATGAAGTAGGCAGTGCAGTTCAATGATTTACACAGGTGGAAAGTGGGTGGGCTGAGATTTGATCTCAGGTTTTCTAATCCCTAGTCCATAGTTGTATCCCTGGTATTCTAAATTATATAATGTTGTGGGCTAGAAGAAATGAGCAAATAAATAATTGAGGAAGGAGCTACAGACACAGCCACCATCATGTGTCAAACGTAACTGGTCGTGGACCTTATTCTAAGCTTATGCCCGACCCTGTATATCTTACTAACCAGAGAAGTTCCTGAGCTTCCTTGATGCTTCTATGTAAAATGATCAACTATAATCTTAATGCCATTGCTTTTAATTTATTATAAGTTTGGAAGGACAATACAACTGTCATTGGGAAATTATCTCAAAACTGTAGGACAATGTACCCCTCTTTCATAATTTTTTTTTTTCTGATTCAGTAACCACAGAAAAGCAGTATACTCTTCAACTTTTTTAAGTTAATGGAAGAAAAGGCAGCTGCCTTTTATTGGTTATTTACTGTTACAAAGTGTTAGTGCTCAGGATTTCCTGTGTTATCTCACTCAATCCTCATGTCAACCCTGGGAAGGGAAATGGGCTGCTCTAGACAGCTGACGCTGAGACGGCTTATGGGGATACTAATAGTCCCCAAATCACACTTCTAGTAAGTAGGAAAATCCATGTGGCCCTTTCTGGCCAGTCATATCCTAAGCCCTTTACATGCATCTTTTGTATCTGTAGAGCAAACCATGACATAGGTCTCTGAATTTTCAGAATCTTGCTGCTGTTTATTAACAGGGTTTGTTCTGTAAATTTAGATTCAGTCAAGGACTTAGAAAGCCATATGTGGCCCCAAAGCCGCAGGTTCCCCACCCTAAATGGAGAAACTGACAAATCAGTGGAGAAAATTGTTTAATCTCTTCAGGCATAAAGGTGGCTGTATAGAATTTAGAACAAGTGGGAAAGGAGGACTTGGTCTTAGCAGTCCTTCTGCAGTGGTTGTAGGGCACATTTCCTTCTGGGGCATCTGTCATTGGTTAAAATATCCAGGATTCCAAAGCTAAAGAGAGCTTTGAGTTGGAGCAGAGATGTAAACCTTGTGTTCTGAGAGCAAGCATGTGTCCCCCTGCCTGTTCTCCGACCTCCTGACTCGGGAGGCCTGTCTGTGGATGATGGACGTTGTCTTGAAGAAAAGCATCACTACTACCACAAATGGTTTCTTCATCTGAAACATGGGAATATAGGGACTGCCACTTCTTCCCTTGTAATCAGAATAAACTCCCCAAATTTTGATGACTGGGAATATCAGTGAAGGCCTTTAGGGAAAACCAAATATATTTTTAAAATATACTTGTTATTCTTTAAATGTGGAGTTAGTTTAAGGACTCAGTAAAGGCATAATCTTTCTCATTCTGTTGAGAAAGCTAGAGCTCAGCTGAATCTTTAATGATATGACTGGTTTGGGGATTTTTGTAAAGATGAGGGTTGTACTGATGGCAGATTTTCCCAGGGCAGTGACTGCTGGCATAATTTTTGACAGTTAACTAATCTCTAAACTGCTTCAATTATCTTGTTTTCCATAGTGAGAAATTTAATTAAAACAGAATACAGATTGTGAAAAGGTTATTTATGAAAATGCATTTTAAATGTGAGTT
The DNA here is from genome assembly GCA_963573935.1 of Arctocebus calabarensis. Taxonomy (NCBI): domain Eukaryota; kingdom Metazoa; phylum Chordata; class Mammalia; order Primates; family Lorisidae; genus Arctocebus; species Arctocebus calabarensis. The sequence goes on from CAUYON010188404.1 coordinate 16,417, forward strand.
GAAGAGCCTAGGGACACCTTTTTATTTTAGACAAAAAGACGAAAGTTCCATAATTTTTTATATTTATTTTACCAGAAGCAAAGGTAAGAGTGGTATGCAATTTACTTGAAATGTCTGTCAGGAGCCTCACAAGTCAATCTTTCTCCTAAATTGCTTGAAAGGGTGACTTATTTTAGAAATATAAAACTTTAGGAAGTAAGTCTAGATTTTAAATATATGTGTATAGAAGCTGTTTTTCTTTTTTCTTCTTACCTGAAACAAAAACAGTAAAAATGTATCCTATCAAGGAGAGAAAGAAGGCTGTAGAATGACAGTGTCAGTGAGTCCTGGAAAGCACATTTTGCCTTCATAATTAGGCTTGCTTATCCAAATAGGGTGATCTGGCTATATTTGAGCTGATATGACAGGTGTATGCTGTCCCTGGGTTGAAATAGGGCTGAGGCAGGGATCGGAAGTTGGGAATCACTAGATTGTCCTTGGTCGTCTTGACTCCCTATGAGAACCTGCCATCTTAGTTTTATCATTTTCCTTGGACATTTAACCAGCATTCATGGAACTCACTCTCTCCCTACAAGTAGATTAGGATCTAGGAGGGAACACAGTGCAGGGGAGGGAGAATAATTTTTGCTCTGTCCTTGTGAGTTCTTACTGGACAGAAAAACAAACAAGTGTGTTAATATAATTCCCAGATACTGAGAGATACCCAGGGAATGAGTAAACCTCAAAGAGGTGGCTTAGAGCTCTGGCTTTTATATCATCTTCAACAAAGACAAGATATCTTAGTCAAGTGACTAGACAAAGGAAAAGGTCTCTGAGTCACTAGGGGTAACAGTGGAAGGATGAGTCAGTGCCAATTTGCTGCCTGGTGTTTTCTCTGGTGAAGTAGGGCCTGAAATTCTCAGAGATTAGCCTTTGCCCCTCACACGTGAGGGCAGGGAGGGATATCTGTGTCATTACAGACCTGTCTCTTCCTTTTAGGCAGATAGGGAGCAGAGAACTTTTCTTGTTTCTGCCATTCACGGTTGTCTTCAGCTCAAAATACTCTTTATGCAAAGGGGAGTATTTTCTGGTGGCATGTCTGTGCTCCTACAAGTTATCACCTTGACTTTGAATTCCTCAGTAATCCCCTGGGTTTTTGGGCAGTGAGTCTCCATTGTTTTTGTTCCCATATGTGCATCTTGTGCAGGGCGCGCATCTTAGTGTAATCATCCCTTCATTTGTTTTCTTGTTTCCCATGACACTTAAGTTATCGATGGTGAGGGCTGTGCCTTTTGACTCAAAGGGCACAGTGGGTAGTTTGCACTCAGTGTTTGATTTCTTGATACAGAGACAAAAGACAGCATTCAGGATATGAACACCTGTCATTGACTTAAGTACAAAGAATATTAAGAGAGGAACAATGAGGGAAGACTTCCTGCTGGATGCAATGTGGAAAGACTTTCTAGAGATAACATCTAAAACAAATAGGGAAAGCCACTAGTAGCACTCAGGCAGAGCCGGGAGAACTTTTCCTGGAGAATCCCCGTGGTAGTCAAAGGTCTAGGCACATGAAAAGTCTTGGTGTGCTGAAAACAACCAGAAGAATTTTGGTGGGATATTATTGGTGATGAGGGTATTATTGATGATTGATATATTTGTTTTTATTCTCTTCAGTTGTTTATGGGTAGACTAGAGTGTGAGGTACATAACAGGGCATGGAATCTTGAAGAACCTTCATGCTTATAGTAGTTTAAAATACTTTTATGAGGCATTTCTAAGTAGAAGTGCCTTGTCAGGTTGGTGAAACAAGTGGGAAGCCTGCTGGCCATGTAGGTGCGTCCTCATGACAGGGCACTTTCCGGGGAGTTCACTGTAGTACCTCCAGTTTTATAGGAACAGGAAATATCTCACAGTGGCTAAAAGCAAAACCGGAAGCCAAACTGCCTTCCATACTCCTGCTCCACCTTTAATTGCTATGTGACCTTGGAGGTTGGAGATGTTCAACTGCTTTCTGCCTCTGTTCCTCATCTGTGAATGGGAATGTTAGTTATTATCACTTGAAGTTATTGTTGAAGATTAGAAAAATTGCCTTGTGAAAAATACTTAGAATAGTGCCTGACACACAAAAAGTGAGATACACGTGTTTGTATTGTTGTTGGCTTGGAAATCTACTTCTTCAGTTTACCAGTGGAGCTCTGTATTTCATGAATTGCATCTTTCATATTAATATGTGAAAAGTGCAATATCCAGTATAATTCACACATGGTAGAATGACTAAAATCAAAAGATAGTTTCAAGCGTTGGCTAGGATGAGCACAATAGGAACTGTCCTGCACAGCTGTGGGCTGTCAATTGCTACAACCACTTTGGGACAATGTTTGGCACAGTTGGTGCTGGGAGTCCAGCTCACACCTCTGCAGGACCGAGCGGTCCTGCTCCTGGGGGAATCCTCAGCATGCAGACATGTGCAGATGCAAAGAAGACTTGGATAATCCTCTCGCAGGCAAAAACTAAAATCTCTCTCTATCACTCAGGCTAGAGTGCAATGGTGTCATCATAGCTCACTGCAACCTCAAGCTTTTGGATTCAGGCCTTCCTAGGCGTCCCAGAATGCTGGGATTACAGGTGTGAGTCGCTGCACCAGCCTAAGAAGCAAAATATCGGCTCGGCGCCTGTGGCTCGGCGGGCTAAGGTGCCAGCCATGTACACCTGAGCTGGTGGGTTCAAATCCAGCCCGGACCCGCCAAACAACAATGATGGCTGCAACCAAAAAATGGCCGGGCGTTGTGGCGGGCGCCTGTGGTCCCAGCTACGTGGGAGGCAGAGGCAGGAGACTTGCTTGAGCCCAGGAATTGGAGGTTGCTGTGAGTTGTGATGCCACAGCACTCTATCCAGGGTGACAGCTTAAGGCTCTTTCTCAAAAAAAAAGAAGCAGCAAAATATCTACTAACAGTGGAAATGGATGAAAGGAGTTGTAATATAATCACAGAGAGTCACATTTTAAATCCATGAGAAGGACCATTATTGCTACACACAACAGCAGGAGTGAATCTCACAGATGTAACACTGAGTGAGAGAGACCTGGCACAAAATTATAGCTGCACTGATTCCATGTACATAAAGTCAAAGCAGGGAAAACTCATTGGTAGTGTCGGAAGTCAAAATGGTGGGTGACTCCCCCCCTGGGAAAAGGGTACCAGGGGAGATTCTGGGGACTGTTGACGTTCCATTTCTTAATCCTGGTACTAGTTACTCCTGGTGTGTAACCAGCTGTGCCCACTTTGTGGAAATTCACGAGCTCTGCACTTAGAATTTGTACCTTTTTATGACTTACTTTATGCTTGACTAAATAGTTTTAAAATATAACCAATTTATGAATTAAGAGGATTGTACTACTGAGTAGACCAGATAGACTCATTTATAACAGAGCAGCACGTCTTCCTTCAAGCAGAACCGCTATTCCACCAGGTAATAATCTGAAGGTTTCCCAGTGAGTCTAAGAGCTAAGCGAAGAATGTTAATGCTAACATTATAAAACTCTGATAGGCCGGTGCTTACCATTTGCATCGTACAGAAATCTCTACACTGTGAATTAGATGTGTATTAGGGTGGTCCAAGAGCCCTGTCCCTTCTCACTGGGACTAGAGAACTTGACATCTCCCATGTGGCCGCCATCTTTCAGACGGAGGCCGTTCTTCTCAAGGAATAATACTTGAGAGAATGGGCACATCAGTACGTGAGATCAATTAAATTCACACAGTTACCCCAGAAGAAGTGCTGCATTGCTGGATGTCACCATGGTCAACTTCAGCTGTACACCGATACCAGCAGCTAGTCCACCGTTCAAAGCACGTTTTCTAAGATAAGTTCGTGAACTTAATTGTTAGACCTTATGTGATGACAGCTTCCTTGGTCATTCCAGAAAAAAGAGTTCCAAAATTAGATAGTGGGAAGTCTTTTAGCTAAGAGATTATAAATGTGAAAGAAATGAGGGAACCAGCTTGGCAGACTAGGGGCATTTGGGGAGCATTTCAAATGGCATGCTGAATGGGATTGTATTTTGGTGATTGTGTTTATTTGTCTGCTTCCGCATGAGGATAAAGATTTGGGGAACTTTTTTATATGTTTACTGCTTTATCCTTCCTGCTCAGGATACAGTCTGACTCATAGCAGGCATTCAACAGTCTTCCTCACGGGGTAGATGGAAAGGGCTGCATAAACTTTGTTAGCAGGACGTCAGGTTAATATGGACTCAATCAAATTTAACCGGTGACCCCTTTTCCTGTACACGTGTATTTGTGGGATTTCTCATTTAATTTCATTTTCTTCAGTTTTTCATCTATAGTTCCTTTTCCCTTCCCCTATTTGTGGGATTTCTAGGTTAACTTTTTTATTTTATTTTCCTTTTACTATGTTTTTGAGCCCAACAAATGTAGTTTTACCTGTTACATGAACTAAGACAAGAAAAGACATTCTAAAACTAAATTAATCTCATATACCATTCACCTGTGGCTGAAATAAGAGTAAATCTTGACTGATCAATTATTTATCTTAAACCCACAGTGGAAATGAACTTAGATAAAACTATTTTTAACTGATATTTACTTTGAAAACTCAAAATAATCATAACACTTAATTTAAATAAGTTTTTAAGACTTATTATGTATGAAAATTTTGTGCATTTTGAAATGAGTTATCACCCAATTTAAATAAAGTGTCATATATAGCATAATTATCTCCTTTTAAAAGACATAAAACCAAAACAGTAGTTTTAAAATCACTCCTTTGTAAATTTCTCTATTTATTTAAAAAAGGTTTTCCCAGGTTTAAATGTCATGCTTGATTTTACTTGTGATGAAAATAGAATTTTAAATAGGTCATGTTGTTTCTTTTATCCTGCAAAATCTCTTCTTTTCAAAGCGAGACTTCTCTGTGGTGGGCCATACATCCGTTTGAGTTTTATAGGTTGAGAATGACAAGGGAAGAGCCTCCACCCGTGTGAGAGCATGTTGGCCCTGACAACTTGGCACCCCCCATGTCCAGCTCACCACCCTCAGTTCAGTGCCGTGTCTAAGCTAAAAACGCAAACATGTAGCCTAATGAATGAACAAGTCTTTTTAAGGGGGGGAAAAAAGCATAATGATATCTAGATATATATTTATCTATTGTTCAAGTTCATTCACCATTTTTGATAATGTCCTGACTTTCAAAAATAAAGAGTTCCAAAGGGACTTTATTTGCTGAAGGCAGGGAATATAAGACTGATATTTAAAGTTTGACAGAAAATAACACAAGTGAAAACTCATTATCACATTTTACAGTATTTTGATATTGCATTTTATTTTGCAATATCTCCCTCATTTTCCATTCCTCTTAAAAAAGTACTTACAGGGTGGCATCTGTGGCTCAAAGGAGTGGGGCGCTGGGCCCATGTGCTGGAGGTGGGGGATTCAAACCCAGTCTTGGCCAGAAACTGCAAAAAAAAAAATAAATAAAAGTAAAAGTAAAAGTACTTACACATTTCCTACAGTTTGCTCATTAATTACTTCTCTTCATTCATTCAACAAATGTGACCGCATGCCTTCTATGTGCCAGACATTGAGAATACAAGAGAAGAACACCTGGTCCTTATGCTCAAGAGTCTTGCAGGCTAGTGAAAGAGAAGGGACAAAGAAGTAATTATAAATGCCATATGTATACAAGTTATCCATTATCACAAAAACACTAAGGAGAAGTTACTAAGGAATAATGATTCAGCCTCGAGTCTTTGGTTGGCTGACCAAAAGGGTGATGTCAGAGGGAACCGCCGGTGCAGAGGAAAGCCAGCCTGGACCGCACAGCCCCTCCCGGCCGTGCTCACTGGGCAGAGTGCAGTGGTGGGCACCGCACCTCGGGGAGTCGCTAGGGCAAGACTGGCAGGGTAACCGGGGGAGAGGGAGATTTGTACACAGGGAGGGAAGCGGCTAGCTCAGCTTTACCTTTTAGTTAGCTAGTTCTGGAGGAATGTTGAGATAAGGAGTATTAGAAAGCCCAGAAGACCAGTTAGGATCTCCTTCCCGGTCCAATTGAAAAATTCCGAATGCTTCTGATAAATTGAATAATTGTGAATGAATCTAATGATTCACATTGGGAAAGTAGAGGAAGGGCTGGGTATGGGAGGGATTTGAGAGATAAAAAGTAGCCCTGTTGGCTAGTTGGAATGGTGGGATGGTAGAGCAGGAAATGTTGATTGTATCCAGATGAGAAGTGGGGAGTGGGCTCCTCGCCATTTTCTTAGTCTCGGCACCCACCACTGCCTCGCTCACAGGTGCAGGGCAAGGAAGGGAATACAACATCTTGGTGGTGCCCCTTTTGACAATGGAAGGGGTCTGTATTAAGCTTCTCGGGAAGTCCAGGGAGTCACTTAAAATCTGTTTTGAAATAAATTTTCATAGTTTTGGTTATCAGAGAAATAGCTAGACTAGAGGAGCTGGAGCTGCATAGACCAGCCGAGGAGAACTTGGAGCAGAGGGGGGACGACCGAGCAAGCAGGGATTTGGCCTGCTTTGCCTGTGGAGTGTGGGCAGCACGCTGCATCTGCGGGTGATCCAGGCACCGTGTGGAAGAACGAGTCAGACACAGTCCATGCCTGTAATGGCCGGTGAGGCGACTGTCAGTCACACCCTCGGATTACAGTAACAGAGGCGTGGGTATCGGGTGTGCTGTCGGTGCCACGAAGCTGCCGTAGACTCTGCTTGGTGGGACTGAGAAGTCGCAGTGGAGCTGGAGGCTGTCATTTGAGCTTCCTCTTGAAAATTCACTGTGCTCGCTAGAATAGAAACAGCACGTGACTGAAGTCCTCACTGCATTTATGGCAGAGGACACGCTGCAAAAATGAGGCTGACGTGCGATCGGGGCCATGTCACAATGGAGAATGTTCTGTAGGAGAAAATATGGAAATGTGAGAAATTATACAAAGATTTAAAATGTAAAGAAAATCTTTCAGCGTATCTGAGCAGTGCCAGCAGGGAAGTCTGGTGGGCCCCCATGCCAGGGCCTGGCAAGGATGATCAGAGCAGTGCCAAGCCAAGATGGTGCGTGAACTAACCTTTAGCATCCCTGTCTGTGCTTCATTTTTGTGACTTCACTCAATTACATGTTAAATTGTAGCAAATAATGTGCTTTTTAATTCCTATTCTAGCCTCAAAAATCCACGAGAGAAAGCTTTAATGCAAAACTACATAAATTTTTAAAAACTGAGCAACCACTAATAAGAACCCTGGTAGGTAAGAGCTTTGGAGGAAAAAGGGAGAATGTTGAGCCCTCAGCTCACCCAGACTCAGGAAGGGGAAAAGCCCTAAGATTCTGAGGCTCCTACCCAGCTGCGCTGCCCTGCACAGTGCCTCACTGTAATCATTGCTCACTCTCCCTCTATTGATTAACCAACCCCTATGCTCAGCCAGTGACCTCATCCCCTACCTTATAATAAAAATATACAGGTGATCAACAGTAACTTCCTCTGATCTGACATTGATTCTTCCTAGAAAGTCTGACATTGATTCTCAGTTGCACTGAGCTTTTCCTCCTTCCCTCCTGTCACTCCCTGCTTTCTGCTTCCCGGTGTCCAAATGCCGTCCAGGGAACCAATGATACCTGTGACGAAGGGAGCAAGCACCAAATCCAACCCTGAAATCATCAAGAAAGAAATTTTATGAGAATTTCACATTTAAACAGTCTTACATTTAAAAAAAAAGTCAATAACTTAATTACCTAAGCTATTTAAAAATTCAAATAAACTGCAGACATTACGAGGTCTGCAGGAATAACTGGACAAGGAGTCGATGGCGTAAGTGCAAAGTTGAACTACATAGATTAATATATTTTTTTTATTTTTTGATCATTTGTAATCTTTAAGTATAGAAACAAAATTCTTCATTTGAAGAAGCCATGTTCCTTTCAAGCTAACAAATTCTTTCAAACCACATTCTTTGTATGTTACCAAACTGTAAGCACAATACAGCGTCCTACTTGTACGTCCAGCCTCCAGATTCCCCTTTCTGTTCCTGCCCACACACTGTCAAACACAAAGTGAGCCATGCCACTCACAACACAAATCCATATTCCTCAGCTTAGTCCTCCATTCCCTGGCTTATGGGTTTCTTGGTCTCATTTTTCTATCCTCTTCTACTTGCATCTTCCAGAGTACCCACACCAAGCAGTTTGCTTCCCTGGGTGTCAGTGTTTTGTGTCTGCTATTCCTTCAGCCTAATTTTAATTTTTAATGTCGTCCTTTGGCAACTTTTACCTTTTTTTGGTTTGAAACTGAGTTCTAGCATTGACACTACTGGAAATTTCCTTCCCCTCTCCTTTCCCAATTGGGCTCGTCGGTCCCACTTCAGGGTTTGTCTGGGACACACTTGACACCTTGGATGACAGTTGTCCCTTTACCTGTCCGTCATCTCTCTCCCGTTCCACTCGTGGCATTGGACTGTCTGGAGGAGGAAACTCCTTTCCACTAACAGTGTCTAGCAGAGTGCCAGAAACAAGGTAGGCACTAAGTGAAAATTGGTTTTTAGTTTATAGGAGGAACGTTCCTTCTGTTAGGAGACACTAGCTTCTTTCAATGCGTTACTTTGTTCAAATATTAGAAATGTCTGTTACTTGGCAATTTTAGTTACCCCATAACTAAAATCATCTCAAAATGTGTTTGTGGCTTAGTTTGGAAGCTTTCTTCTCTTGGCACAGGCCATTAGATAATCTACTTTAATCTACTTTCAGCTGCCATGAAGAACACTGTGGTTTGTATACTGTGTTATAACTATATTCTTGATTTTATTCTGCCTCTGCTTCCCTTTAGTAAATATTCTTTTTATATTCTATTGTATCGTATGATGTCATCACAGTACATAGCTCTTTGGCAAATATGCATTTCCTTCTTTGTGAAAAAAAAATTTTTAAATATAGCTGATCATGTATAAATTATGTCTTATTTCTACAAAGACAATGCTTTCCAGGTTATTATTTATTTTACAATGTTGAAGGCATTATAGTACCATACTATTTTGATTTCTGTTGCTTTGTACTAAATTTCAAATCTGAAAAAACATCTAGTCTGTACTAGAAAGGTTCCATGTGTAGTTGAGAAGAACTTGTATTCCGCTCTTACTGGGTGGAGTGGTCTGTTATTGTTGAAATTTTCTTTTTCTTTTTGATCTTCTTTCTAGGTTTTCAAATTACTGAAGTCTAGTATTGAACCATCTAACCATTACTGTTGAATTCCCTATTTTTCCTTTAGGTCTGTTTTCATTGTATATATTTTCAAGTTCTGTTGTTACATGTTTATATGTATATGCATACATATGTATAACAGCTTTCATCTTAAAAATTTCTTTTGTCTGATACTAGTATTATAGCTATTCCAGTTCTCTTTGGGTTACTTTTTTATGATGTATCTTGTTTCATACATTTTCTTTCAACTTATTTTTATCTTTGAATCTGAAGTGTATGTCTTACGGATAGCATGGGCTGGGATTATTTTTTTCCTATGATGTTAATGTCTATATTTTATTTTGTTTCAGAAAATTATAGGGCTGCACACACTTTGGTTACATAATTTGCTTTTGCACATTTCAGGTCAGTTCACAAAATGTATGCTTGTACCAATGAGGTGGGAATTAACCCAACCCCTACTCTCTCCTCCCACCAACTTGATTCCCATTGAGTTATAATTCAGTATGTGTATATAAATTGATCAACTAGTTTCAATTTAGTATTGAGTACATGTGGTGGTTGGTTTTCATTTTTGCAATATGAAAATCTTACAAGAATGATCCTCTCTTTTATCCAGGTAGTTACAAAAGGTACCAGATCACCATAGGTTTTGTTTGTAACTTTTCTTTCTTCTGATTTTAAAGATAATTGCATAATTATAAATCTGTTTTATTGGCATACAAAGTATAAAGATATACTCTATATGCCATTAGCAACCAAGCAAAACATATATGTGTACTGTTTCTATTTTTGAGAATTTACCAGTTTTCTTTACTTTATCACATGGATTCAAGCGACCTTTCACTTTCCCTCAAGGACTCCCTAGTTCTTGTAGAGCATGTCATGTATTGATGAATTAATTTATTTTTTGTTTACCTTGAGATGTCTTAATTTATCCTTCATTTTTGAAGGATAGTTTTTCTGGGTGAATGTTGTAAATTTTTAGTTGACAATATATTTTTTTAAGTACTTGTAATGTGTCTTCCCCTTGTGCTCTGTCCTCCTGGTTTTTGTTAGGAATCAGCTGGTTGTAGTATATCTTGTATGTGATTAGTTTCTTCTCTTGCTGCTTCCAAGATTCTCAATGCCTTTCAGCAGTTTGACAATGACATGTATTAGATGTGGGTTACTTGAGATTATCCTTTCTAGAGATTATTGAGCTCCTTAGATGTGTAGATTAAAGTTTGTTATCAAATTTGAGAAGTTTTTGGCCATTGTTTTTCCAAGTGATCTTTCTAGTACCTTCTCTCTTCTTCTGGAATCTTGGTCCATGTGATGGTGTCTCCTAACTCTCTAGTGCTCTATTTTCTTCATCTTCTTTTCTCTTTATCAGAGACTGGATCATGGTCATTCGTCTATCATCAAGTTTCTGATTTGTTTTCCTTCAGCCTAGTTATATCTGCAGATAACCTGCTTTAATGATTTTTTAATTTCAGTCACGTACTTTGTAACTCAGCAGGGTTTTTTTGTTTGTTTGTTTTGGTTCTTCTTAGGTTTGCTATATCTATATTAATAATCTCTATTTGGTGAGGCACTGTACTTACACTTTTCTTTAGTTGTTTAGAGAAGGTGTCCTTTAGTTCTTTGACTGTCCAGCTGTTGTACCGTATACACAGAAGTTTAGTTTTAGGACCCCTGACACACACCAAGTCTATAGTTGGCCCTACTGAACCTACATATTTGAAAAGTTCATCCTTTGTATATGTAAGTTTTACATAGGAATAGGACAAATTAAGACACCACAAAGTTCACTGTTCTTACCAGGATTTAATTAAAAATAATGTTCCCTAGATCTCTACAATCCTGTGGTTAACTTTCAGGGTTCTGAAAATATTAATTCTGAGAATTTTTGAAAATTCTCTGCTTTTATAGAGAGAATACTTGAAGTTCTTATTTTATCATTCTCATTAAAGTCACTCCTATATTTTTCTTTACACTATAACTAGGCATATAGTTAAATACTAGCTGAATTAATAAAAGTTCACTAAAAGAAAAATACTCCTTCTTTCCAGAAACTTCTCTGAATTTTTTCTTTTTTTTTTTTTACTTCTGGTATATTTTAGGACTATGATGATGGATATGGCACTGCTTATGATGAACAGAGTTATGATTCCTATGATAACAGCTATAGCACCCCAGCCCAAAGGTAAGATTCAGTCTTTGTTACCAGCCGCACTATAGATCCTAATGCCCTTCCACCTTCAGACACTCTAGGCGCAGGAGTGTCCAACCTTTTGGCTTCTCTCTCTACACCACATTGGAAGAAAAGTTGTGTTAAGCCATATGTTAAATACACAAACACTAATAATGGCAGATAAACATACACAAAAAGTCTGTGCATAATTTTCATGATATCTGCCACCACAGATAAGCAAAACGCCCACATATCAGCCTCATGCAGCCCTGAGGCTGCTGGTTGGACACACCTGTGTCTAGTGAAGCATGACAGTCAGCTAGTGAGGGTAACTTGGCTTACCAACTGTTTTCGTTTTTCATTTGTTTTAGTTGGAGAAGAACTGTATGCTCCACCAAGTAGCATGTATTACCACACCCAGGCTTACTGTAATGTTACAGACATCAGGCTTGGGAAATAAAACTAAAATTTTATTTACTATAAATATTTGATCTATGTGTTCATTATGTTTTGAAGAGGAACAGTGGCCTCAGAGTGTGTGACTATTCAGTCTTAGGGCCAAAAATGACATTGGAAATATGTAAATACTCTGCATTATCAGTGCCTGGAAAACAAAGTGTCAAAAGTTTTGTTTCCTAGTCAAAGCACATTTCAGCTTCTTAGCAGCAGTGCTCCTGTTTTCTAACAACTTGAAATTCTCAAATAATGAGTTAGTTCCAGTTTATTGCCCAAAGAACTATTTACCCAGAAATAAATGTTACCAGAGGCAAAAATAGAGCTTTATAGTTAACTCTTCTGATAAAATACCTTGATGTTCGTTGATATATGAAATGGGTGTTTATTCTATCAAAAATGTTTTCCTGAATGCCTAGAAACCTCTTTATGTTTTAAATTCTAAGTGGAAAACAAAGACATACACAACATACACATACATTGATTTTAGAGTAACTATGTAGCGTAAGTAAATATGGGCTATAGAATTCCTTTGATAAAGCATAAGTACACTTTTGAACTCGTGTCAGTCAAGCTTTGAACACGTACATTCTCAAATTTGTTAACTCGAGTACTGAGGTTGACAGGGATAGACAAAAGTTTTTGTTTTTCCTCATGCCAAGTTATTTCCTCATCTAACTGGTAACAGTCAAGTGGCCTTCACACTGCGGCTTTCAGCAGGTGTAGTGGAAGCCTGTGCGTCGAGTTTGTGTCCTGTAGTGTGTTGGAAGCAGATTCGCTCCTAAAATGTATTTGTCAGTGAGTGGCACGTTGTAAATGCTAAGCAGGACTTTACATATAGTATCCCGTTGAAGTATGCAGAAACTTAATGAAGTATGTGGTGCTACTCTTGTTGTGTAAATAAATGAGCACAAAATTAAGTACTTTGCCAGAAATCACCCAGTACATGAGAAAATGAGATTTAAGTCAGATATTCTGACTCAAAGATGTCTACTCTTTATAAATAAGTCCTCCTCGAGTTTTGTTTAAAAATACGCATATCTACAAATATTTCAATTTGCAGTCTGATGTCCTAGCAAAGCGAGTCTGCCAGCCCCACAGTGTTTCCTGAGTACAACTGTGTCTCTGGCACTATTTGTCTAAGTTTTGTAAGGTCTGCAGACCGGGTTATATAAACACGTCACTTCTGACAACAATCTTATATGACAGATGGTATTTCTGTGGAAGAAGAAACTGAACAACTAAGAGATTTGGCCCTTACTTATGACTACACAGTTGATAAGTGTGACAGGCGTGTGACTGCCAAGTTCTGAACCCTGGTACATTAGTTCTAGAGCCTCACTGCACATTTCTGTTAGTTCTGTCCTCATCTTCATTCATTGTACAGTCATGGACCTCTGACAATGGGATATGTTCTGAAAAACGCATTCCTGGCCAGTCTCATTGTTGTGCACCCACATGGACTGTGCTCGACCAGGCGTCCTCAAACTTTTTAAATAGGGGGCCAATTCACTGTCCCTCAGACCGTTGGAGGGCTGGGCTATAGTTTAAAAAACAAATAAAACTGAGAACAAATTCCTATGCACACTGCACATATCTTATTTTGAAGTAAAAAACAAAATGGGAACAAATACAATTCACACCAATGTATGTGGCCCATGGGCCATAGTTTGACGACCCCACAGACCAAGGTGGCAGAGCCTCTGCTCCCGGCCTGCATACCTGGGCAGCATGTCAATGTGTTGAATACCATAGGTAATTGTAACCCAATAATAGGTATTTATTTATCTAAACACATAAAAGGCACAGTAAAAATATGATATAAAAGATAAAAAGTGGCACACTTACTCTGAATGCAGCTTACAGGACTGGAAGTTGCTCTGGGTAGTCAGTAAGTGAATGTGAAGGCCGTGGACATTGTTATACGCCACTGCAGGCTTCATAAACCCTGCACATGTAGCTACACTATGTTTATTTTTAAAATGTGTTTCTTTAACAATAAATTACCCTTAGTTACTATAACTTTATTTTATGAATTTTAGCAGTTTCTTTTAACTTTTTGAATTGTGTAATGATACTTTAGCTTAAAATACAAATATACAGCTGTACAGAAATAATTGCTTTTCTGTATATCCATATTCTGTAATCTCTTTTTCTATTTTTAATTGTTTTTTACTATTTCGAGTTCTTTGTTAAAAACAAAGACACAAACACACACATAGCCTAGAGCCTAGACCTCCACCAGCTCAGGTTGGCCAGGATATCACCAGATAACAGGAAGTTTTCAGCTCCATCGCAATCACACCGAGCTCCCATTGTGGTTTGTTGTTGACCTGAACGTTACTCTGCAGCATGTGACTATTCAGTGTGTTGGTTTTTCGAATGCAGGTGGTTTGACCACTTGAACTGTACTGCAGTACAGTGATGTTTACAGTTTGATTCATTCTGTGGGGAAGAGAGAAGGGCTCTGATTTTTTTTGACTACCTACTATCTTTCAAATTCCATGTCACCGCTTTTTTGTATTTGAGTTCAGTAGGTATCATGGCATCAGCCTAATCTTCTGCAATAATATAATTACCTCCAATTAATAGATGCAGAAACTGAGATGTAGCTTTTTAATAAAATACATTTACAAGATCATAGTTCAAATAATCTTTTGTTATTTGATACGAAGCACCAAATTTAAAGCATCTCCTCTGTTAAACACGATGATCTGTGAAGAAGGGTGTGAGCCCTGGTACAGTGATAAAGAGTGAGAGGGGTTTGTTAATATTCAGAGCAGTGATGTTCAACTGGTGTTCCACGAGAGGATCTCAGGCGTGCTGCACAAATCTTCAAAGATCATTAATTAAATTATTTTTAAAGGAGTTCAAAGCACAGTAAGTATATTGTTTTCCTTATTCTTTTTTTTGATCGACTAATAAAAGGGTGCTGTGGAAGTTTCACTATCAGTTCAGGTGTGCTGTAAGATAAAAAGGAGTTGGAAATCAGGCATAGAACTTGATCCGCGTGCTACTTCGGCAACACATACACTAAAATTGGAATGATACACAGAAGATTAGCGTGGTCCCTGTGTAAGGATGACTTGCAAATTCGTGAAGCATTCCATATTTTTATGACTTAATAAAAAAAAAGAACTTAATTCATTACTTATGTGTCTAATTTAATCCAGATGACAATAGCATGAATTAATAGATGAGATCAAACTTAGAGATAAGCCAGACAACCCACTGGATGCAGAAAGAGAATTGGCATCAACTCATATTCATACTTTTTAAATTTCTATTTTAATGTTTTATATTTTAAAATATGACTTAGTAATATTATAATATTTAATATTAGTAATACTATAGTACACATAAGCACATTGCACTTACGAGTTCAGAAATGTTTTACTTCCTGATGCAGTCGGATTACCAAAGGCCTTCCAAGGCTCATGCCACCTTAGTTAGGAGTCTAATCTGCATTCTGACCCCACTTTAACATTTACCGGCTGTATGATTTGGGGCAAGTTATTGAACCTCTCTAAGCCTCAGTTTATCAACTGTGTAACAGTTTCTCCTGTAGAGAGTTGTCCTGGAGGTTGAATGAGACAGGAAAGTGGTAGTCTGTGTAGACTGTGGAGGGAGATATGTGGCCAGCACGGTTCTCATTGCTAGAGGACAAAGTGAGGAAACTGAGGTAAAGGAGGTGGCACGTGTGGACGCAGAGTGAACCTCAGCCCCTGCCTTCCTTGTGCAACTCTAAACTACTTGCCCTTTTACACAGGATGGTTGCAAAATGCAGGTACTAGTAAATCTGGAAGGGCCATGCACATAAATGTTTTCTAATGAGAGGGGACAGCTTGGGAAGGGCTGTCCTGACCTGGATGCTCAGGACCAGTGTGTACTGAACACTGGGAGTGAGGGAGGTGCACAGCAAGCCACACACTGCAGCCAGCACCAAACAGGCGGCATCGCGGTGTGGTGACCACTGGGTACGACCTGCTGTGTGAAAGGCGTTTGCAGTAATAACTTTGAAACTTCTTTAATCCTCATCATTTTGACACTGTTATGTTGCAGAAGCAACTTTCTCTCAGGAGGTTTTACAAATTAGGATTTTTCTCCCAATTTTCAAATGCCTTGTATTAAAATTAAAGTACAAATGAGAATCCGTACAGAGTGATAGAGAATTCAGTATAGTTCAGCTACATTTCCCCATTGATTTTTACACTGACCTTGATAACACTAATATTGTAGTGTAAAAGAAAGCATTGTTTATCTAACTTCACACATTTAATGAGTAGCAAGATGTTAACACGATTACTATTAAGAGGAATACACACTCTTTTACAATATTGAAATTATTCTACGGGGCATTGGCTCAAGATGCTTATTGATTGCTTCCTGTGGGTGCCCAGCTTCTGAACAGCTGCTATAGTGAGTGAAAAAGAGCAGGGGCCAAATGGCACCAGGCCCTGCCTCTGCCCTGACCTGCCTGGAACCTTCTCAGATATCATAGTGTTGACTCCTGGAAATCACCTGTAAGTGTATTCATTTTATTCTAAATCAAGTAGAATTAGTTTACATTTGATGTTTTATTTATAAGCATAATAATGATTACATATTTTTAGACTGTGCTTTTTAATAATTGTAAATTCCCCTAAGAGCTGTTTGGTTCCTGTAGTGATCATAAAATAAGGAGAAATGAAAGTGTTCCACAGAAGTGCTCATACCCCGAAGGCGTGCGGATGACTAGATATAAGAATATTTCGCTTCTGAATGTGTTTACTCCTGATCTGATTTCCCCAACTCTCTAGTTTAGGCTCTGCCTTCAAGCATGTATTTCATTTCCTCTTTCCAAATCCCTGTGATTTTCGTGAAAATACTTTTACTAAAAAAATGAATTAAAAGTATCAACTATCACTTTTAGAGAATCAGTGAAGTCTAGCACCACTGCTTGTGCCCTTTTTATACATTATCTCGTTTTCATAATGACCCTATGTGGTATGTTTTTCTCTGTTAAGAGTGGAGAATTGAGATGGTGAGCAATTTTCCCAAGAATACAGAACTGAAAAGTACTTGACCCTAGGTTTTCATCTGACTCTAAAAGTCATTACCTAGCTAAGAAAATTTATTTTAAATGAAAAAATCACTGACTTGTTTTGCAACAAAATGACACTTAAGCCCCATTACCCCAATATATAGAGTGACAAAAGCTCTTGGAAACTGTGAGTCGCCTTGATGCATTTTCCGATGTCACATGTAGGAAAGGCAATGGGTGGAAGTGCAGGTTGCCTTGCTCCGCCCCGTGCCCGAGTGTCCTCGCTAGCGCTGCCCTGGGGAAGCCCCAAAACAGTCTGCAGTTTCACTTGGAAATGAAATGATGGCTTTTGTTTACTGTGAACTGTGATCATTTGGACCTCAGTAAAGGTGTCTTTTGGAAAATAGTGCTTTGTTGGGTCAGGATTAGCTATTTGGGTCTTTTAAAAGCAATAATGATGGAAGGCTGAGGGGGGAGGATCTCTTGAGCTCAGGAGTTAGAGACCAGCCTGAGCAAGAGTGAAACCCCGTCTCTACTAAAAATAGAAAAACTAGCTGGGCATTGCAGCAGGCACCTATAGTCCCAGCTACTTGGGAGTCTGAGATAGGAGGATTGCTTGAGCCCAGGAATTTGAGGTTGCTGTGAGCTGTGATGGCATGGCACTCTACCCATGAGTAACAAGATTAACACAATTACTGTGGAGAGGAATACACACTCTTTTACAATATTGAAATTATTCTAAGGGGTATTGGCTCAAAATGCTTACTGATTGCTTCCTGTGGGTGCCTAGGGTGACAGAATGGGACTCTGTCTCACACAAACAATGTTGACCTGGTCTGAATTAGTCTGGGTGCCGCCTTATGCAATTCTTGTCAACTGTACCTTTTCTGAGCTCGGCCCTTTGGTTTTTTGGCTACTAGCTAGCTACACAATTTTTCTTACAGTTAATAATGCTCAGCTTGTGCTCTTACCATTATAGAATAAAACAAATAAAATTAGCATTTGTTAGGAAAACAAATATTCCTCATGCAGAACTGTGTAGACATTGACAATAAACAGAGATACCGACCCAAATTATACTGTAGGCCTGTAAATACCTTAATTCTCAGTCAATGGCCCTGTGGTAAGATAAGAAGATAGGAGAGAGGGTAATGATAAAAAGTGAAGCTGCAACTCAGAGAAAAAAAATTTATTGAGGCACGAGCACAGTAAGGAAGGTTTAGTCAGGGCCGCTGCAGTAGGTGCGAGGACCCTGGGATGGACTTTGCAGGGGGTGGGGAGAGTCACAGCCAGTCTGCAGTGGGTAGAAAATGAGTGAGAAGAAACATCGAGGTCGTGGGGATCCCGCATCACCTGACAGGGCTCTTGCTGAGGATCCTTGCTGAGGACAGGCCTGGATGCTCAGACTTCCCCTGGGGGAGGTGGAAGATGAGGCGCTTGATCAGATATCCTGGGTGGTGGGCTCTCGCCACACTGACTCAGCAAGGCTCTCTGCTACAACTGTATTTCATATGAAAGTCCCCCGAGGGTCCTAGGAGAAGGTTTAGGAGCCTGACTAAAATTTGTCCAAGCAAAAAATTTTTATCATTCTAAACACAGACAAGGGAAAGAACAATCCAAGACCAGACTGTTAATAGTACAAGGATTGTTATTGATAATATTTATTAGGTGCTAACTATCTACTATAGTATGTCAGTTGCGTCGAAAATGATGCACGTGTGTTCTTGAAGTTCAAATCCCCTGTGATCTTAGCTTTAACCTTACAAGGTCAATATTATCATCCTCATATTATTCTTTACAAAACTGAGACTCAGGGAGAGGTTACACACTTGGGGCACTATTGATTGCAAAGTCCATTTTCTTTTCATTAAACTAGTGTTTTTCCAAAAGTAGTACACATATCATTGACTTCCCACAATGTGATTTCAGATGGTACACAGGCAGCCTTTTTAAGCGTTGCAGATTCGATTATAAAACTATTGGAAAAGTGTGATCAGCAAATCAAGCACATGATTTTTTGAATATTGCTATAATCTAATTATGACAAATTTATTTAAATTAAAAGAAAGTCTGTTACTGTAGAGAGAAATATTGAGTCTCTATAGGATAGGCATAGACATGGGTGGCAGAAGCCTTGGCATGGTGTGTGGAGGTTTGGCAGACGCTGCACTCGGCCTGGGGGTCACCAGTTAATAGATCAGCTGTATAGACACTGCTGAAATTGAGGGTTCCATCCAGAGAATCTGAAATACTGTTGGGTTTCTCGCTGAGCTACAGTGTCCTACTAAACTGGATACCTCAGTTGTATTGAAAATAATTAAAAAGTTTTAAAACTTCTTTAGAAATTCCTTAGAATTAAACTCATAAAAAGAAAAGGAAATTTTTTTTTCTAGACTCATTAACAAACTTGGAAGGAATCAAACATATGTTGAGTACTTACCAAATGTTAGCTGCTATGTCAGGTGCTTTTATGCCTGCCATTTTATTTAATTCTCAAGAATTTGTATAAGATTGTTAGTCCTTAATTTTACAAATAAGGAAACTGATGCTTAGAGAATTTGAGCTTGATTAGAAACGCATAGCTAATTAATAAGTTAGTCCTCATACCCAGTTCATTTTAAGATCAAGCTTATGTTCTTTTGTTTAAGTTGAAAGCAACTAGGACATCAAATACGTTCATATAAATGTAGAGAAGACCAGAACCTGTGCTACCACGTGAGATCCCCTGCGTGATCTCCACAAGCACACAGACAGGGAGCAGGGCGTGGACGTGCCAGGTGATAAATCAATGGCCACTGTCAGTTCACTCGCTCGTGTTCTTGAGAATATGCGAGATTTATCGCTGAGGAATTGTAGAAGAGTGGTAGTAAATGAAATCAGAGTCCACCAGGGAGATGTACTGCATCCTTTGGATTTAGCTCTGCCATCTGCTTAATAGCGCTGAGAAGATGTCGGCGGTGCTTGTGATCAGCCACTCAGGGCAGTGACAGATGCCATGCACAGTGGACAGGCCAGGGAAGGGCCCACTACTGAATCGTGGACTGTGCAACAGGTTTTCTAACAAGTGGGCATGTTGGTGGTCAAAACCCCAATTTTAAACCTTCAGTTAGAACTTTAAGGTCTGTAAGATAAAGACCCTCTCAGTAAATCTCCCCGTGTCCTCATTTCCAGGTTTCAGACATTCTTAAAATGTATTTTTATTGACTTTTGGGAGAATTATCCTTATAGATCTTGCATAGACGGTCTCTTTTTGGTCAAAGAGAATAATAATATCTATATAATTTCTGACTCTTAAAATTAAGTGGCATGATTTAGTGAAGGAAAAAACTGGGTATTAATCCACACAGTCCTGGATTTGAATCCCAGCTCCCTTACTTCCTTGGCTATATGATTTTGACCAGGTTACTTGAGTTTTTCTCATCTATAAAATGAGGACAAGAATATTTGACTTGTAATATTATGATTAAATGAGATAGCAGGTGTAATGTACTAGCAGTTGTTCAATAAATTTGCCACTGTAGCACGTAGTGGGCACCACATACTGTTCTAAGCAGTTTACAGACTTGCAAAGGTAGGTGCTATCTATCATTCAAAGGTAGATGAAGGAATTGCGGCACAGAGATAGTGCAGCGTCCCTGAGTTCATGGAGAGCACTTGCTGGAGGGGCGTATGGGCCCGGGCAGTCTGAGCCTGCCGCCGCTCTCCCCTCTGCATGCTGTCCTTATAGTTTAGTTATTGCATCTAGAAACTATTAACAGTGTTTTCTGAGGAAGTCTCCAGATAATAAAATCCCAACAAATAAACAACCTAAATGAAATTATGCCTGTCATTTTGATGCCTCATTTCTGAAATAAAAAGTTGTTTAAGGCCCATTTAGTTTCGATTTTGTCCTAAAATGTGTTAGAAGCATAGACCTGGGGTCAAAGCATGAAGTTACTTGTTGATGATAGTTGATTTTTAGTAGGAAATGTCAGTGTCACTGCCTGAACATCTCACAATTTATTTAAGCCTCATTTATTAGACTGGTAACTTTAAAAATGGAAATAATTTAGACATGATGTGGATTATATTTTTCCCTTTTCTTTGTCATGAAGGGATATGTTCCTTTTGGAATATAACTTATAAGTGTACATGAAGAGTCTTAAACTGTTTGGAATCTGTGGCCCAGTATTTGTATAATAAGTATGTGAACTCACCAGTACAAGGAGCACTCAACAGTGTGAATATATATAAGAGCTCTTTAAAAAGAATAAGTAGTGTCTGGGGAGTTCAAACAAACAACAATCAGTGATGAATCAAGTTTCTCACTTAACCTATTGAATAGACTGTGATGTCATTAATTAAAATGACTAATACATTTATGAAAAAGTAAGTTCATTTGGAACATGTTGAATTTCTGGTGTCCGTAGAATTACAACAGTTACATTAAATAAGTGCAATAGAAATATTTTGCATATTAATATGTCTTTTTATGATTGATACTATTATTCTACCTGATTTTGTTTTAGTAATTACAAAATATATTATTATGGCTAATTTTTATTTTATTTACAAATAAATTTGTAGTTTCATTTTTGGTATTCTCTTTTGTTAGTTTCCCGAAGTATGAGTACCCAGTGTTTTTACATAGTTAATCATCCTATGAGAAATTATAGTGAGATGAGCAGTCCCACCTATACATTAAATAAGACGGAGTGGAAACATTATACACTGAGGGTCAGACAGCCCTGACTTCCCACTTAGCAACCAGCTATGTGATCTTCCACTAGAGCTCAATTTCCCCATCTGTAAAATATAATAGCACCTAACTCACAATACATGTAAGGAGTGAGAAAGATAACATTCTTAAACAGTTTAGGACAGAGCCTGGCACAGAGTGCCCAGAAATGTTTGGCTGTGTTTGCACAGTTTAGAACAGAGCCAGTACAAAGCATGCAGGAATGTTTGGCTGCCTATTACTTTATTCACCTTTCATTGCTTGGCATTTTGTTGGTGTTCATTAAGTAACAGCAACTCGAGTGGGCTGACCATAGGTTTGTCGTCGTAACCGTGTGGTAGGTTGCTTCCAGGTCACCTGGTGGCTCATCCTTTTCTACATGAAATAGCATATGAAGCATGCTATAAGTTTAAATAGAATAATTGTTTTTAATTTTTTCATGGTTATTTCTTACTCTGATGCTTTTAAACAAAAGCATGTGCAGACTAATATGTCTGCATCCCCATGTACAGACATATGCAGTAAAGTTTGGTCATCAGACCTACACACATCCCTTAATTCTACCACTTAGGATTGTTATACCACACACCGTGTGAAAATGACTTTATGTTGTTTATAAGTTTACATGATCCAATTCCAATCTATTTCAATTTTTAATAAAAAGTATTGGATGTAATCTTAGATGTTGCTAAATTTTAGAGATCTGGAAAGTAAGAAATATGTGTAGGTATGTAGATACAGGGGGAAAAAAACTGTGCATATCACTTTTGCCCAAAGTGGTAAAAATAAAATAATGTTTCTGTTCAGACCAGTCAATACTTGGTTAATGAAACCATGACTGTGGGCAAATTCTTTAACTTGGGCTCTAGGCTTCCATCTGTAAAATGGGGATAACAATAAAAGTAACTGCCTCATGGAATTATTACGAAATAAAGTAAGTTTTATATATGGAAAGCACTTTGGTGCCTCACACGTCATAAATGCCATCGTTAAAGCTCTGTAATCCTTTACCTGAAACTCTTGAAGCAAAATGTCTGAGATTCAGAATTTGGAAATTTTGGAACAACAGTATTAATATGTGTCAGTACAGCTCCAGGGGAGTCTGATTTGTGCTTCTCTAGGATGATGATTGCCTCCAGAATTCTTTAAAATTTATGGTCAAGGAAATTTTGGTTACGGAGGGCTGGACAAAACCATGTGTAGCAATTTGAAAAACAAAGGGATTTCTCAAGGGGGGCTTGTAAGTATAACAGTATTGCTAATGCTAGCAAGTCATTTTTACATAGGATGGATTAAAGGACTAATACAAGACCATTTCTCTACTAGAAGCTATCACTTCAGCAAGACCTTTCCACCTTCTAATAAACACTAAGTGGCCTGTGCTTTCACAGTGCCCTGTACTTACCTCGGTCCTCTCGAAGTACCTGCTCTATTGAGAATCTGCCCCCTTTTGGTAAAGAGCCTCTCAAAGGCAGGGATCTTTTGTCCTCATCTTCATATCCCCTAACACCTGATCTGTGTGTGTTTTTCAGTGGAATTGATAATATCGCAGTGTGCATTTGTTTTTGTTTTTTTCTTTTATTAAGTCATATATGCTATGGAGCACATTGCAAGAGTACATGTGCATTTGTTTTGTTGGAAACACAGTAAGAAATCTGGTACCACTGAAGTCTAATCTAAAAATTCATGCCACTCAACTCAAACTACATGGAAGAGTCACCTGTGCAGCCTTTAAGAAAAAAAGAAAGAAAGAAAGAAAAGAGAATAGTGCTCAAGCAAATCACATCACTTGCATATTACTTCTTAATCTGGATCTTGGTGTAGCCCAACTGTCTATACATTTTTTTAACTCTACAGATAATTTTTATAAGCAACCAAGGTTGAAATCTAGTTATTATAGAGTAGTTAAGTCCTGTAAAAATGAGGTAGCACATATAAAGCACTTTCCATGGTACATACCAGATAGAGGTTAATCTTTGTTTCCCCCCAAAATAAATTATTACATTTCTGTCATATCTTTTGTTTAGCAGACAACTACTGAGTACCTATTGCTATGTTAAGTTACCGTGTTCCAAATTGTTCAGAAATATTCCAAAGGGAAATTGAAATTTTTCTGTTTGAAGAATTTGAAATTACGAATTAAAATGGCCAAAACAATAAAATAAAATTTGAGCCTGATAGAGTACCTATGAGAGACACTCCCACAAAGAGCTTTTGCACAGAGGGGGTTTCGCCTGAGCAAACTCTGCGAATCCTCCTGTGAGTGAAGCTGAATGTGCCGACACATTTAAACCTGGCACCTGGAGAACTTAGCTCTACAAGGGCAGAGTCTGTATCCTTTCCTGTTTATGGCTATTGCTTAAGCACCAGGGGAGAGTGAGTTCTTGTTGAATAGTAGGTGTCTTCTGAACCACCATTCATCGCAGGTGACCATTTCACCAAGCACGTGAGCAGGAAGGGAAGGGCCCAGCCGGCGTGCGCAGTGGTCTGAGCGCACGGACTGACCTGGTGTGTGCCGCTCAGCACGGTCCTCAGTGAGGCTACAGTCTGGAATGCCGAGGAAGACGGCTGCACAGTGTCCAGACGATGGGCCTGGACAGCAGGCTCAGGAGTGTCATTGTGTCGGCCCTTCTAAGTCCGGGTCCCCTGCAGACCCCTCAGCACAGTGTGGGGTCAGGGCCAGCAGGCTGTGAGAGGACCGTGGCCTGCCCGCTGCTTGGCCCTCCTGCACTCTCAAGCTCCTTCCTGTCCTTTCTTTGTACTGCAGCCACAGTAATTTTGTTCCCGTTAGATGGTATTCTCGCATAATACTGAGTGATTTTCCTTCATATCTGCAACATTATTGAAGTGATTCCTTGACCAGGTCTGTTTTCTTTTTCAAATCAATTCAGTCGCATCTACCAGTGCCTAGCACGGTTCTGAAACCTACTCAGTGCTCAGTAAATATTTATTGACTAAATATGAAGAGGTAGAATTTTACATCAGTAATTTTAAAAGAGGTAGTAATTTAAGTTATTTTAATTCTGTGTATCAAAGAATTGAGTCTGTATAATTATAAGATGTGCAAATCAATACAAGTTAGTATGCCGCCAGATTCCCCAGAAACACTGGAAACTGTTTGCTAGCCTAACATTGTGTCTAAGGAAAATGCGGACAATCCCATAAAAAAATCATAAGGCTTGCTTCCAGATTTACTTATTTTACGTATATAAATATTCCAGATCACAGTTGATGTTTTCTTAAAGAGTAATACAAACAATTTTGAAATACAAATATCAAATGTATGTATCAGAAATTTCCTCGAAAGGAAACCTCAATATAGCAGATGGAAGAGGTAGCTGGCTGCAGAAACCAATGCAAGATTAGCAAATGATCCAAAGAAACACTGTAAACTGGCTCTTAAAATGTGGATGGACCATTTCTAATGTTATTGGAAGAGCCAAAAAAATCCAATACCAGAAGATTACATGCCTTGGCACCCAGTGTAGCTGGGCTTGGGAATCAGAAATAGAAATAAAGAGGCTTAATGAACCCAAACCCAATCTTACTATCTCCCCATGGAGAGAACTTACCAGTCTGTGTTTCAACCTCAGCCACCTTCCCGGCCTACTGCTTGCTTGGGAACTAATCCCAACCCCTTTCCCACCACCTCAGTCTGCAGTGATAGACCTCCTCAGGACATTTTCCCATTACCTCAACCTGCTCTATCCAATTCTAATAGGTAGTTTCAATACTTCATGCAAAGAATTCTCATTAAAATTACTTATGATGTCTAGTGGTGGTATATGTGGGCGATCATATTTGATAAATCCATCTTCTGCCAGAAAAACAAGTTATAAACAGTACATGTGTTTCCTTGTGTTGTTTAGTAAGAAATCTTAGTTCTAATGTTCGTGTTTCTGAGAAATTAATTCATTGTTGAAATTAACTAAAATGTACAGTAAAAACACTGAAGCTTCTTAGGGGCAGGACATAATTACAAGAGGGACCTTATCTAACAAATACAATCAGTGTAACCTGAGCCTTTGTACCCTCAATCAATCCCAAACAATTAAATAAACAAATAAATAAATAAATAAAACTGAAGCTTGAGTCAAAAGACATGTCTGCATTTGAATCTCAGCTCTGATATTTATTGTCTGATCCTGAACAAGCCAGTAAACCTTATGAAATGTTATGTTTAATGAATAAAGTATTTGCCCTCCTAAAAGTTAAGTAAAATTATGAAATTGAGGATACTGTGCAAATGTAGAAACCATTAGATATTGTTAGATTCCTATCACTAGAAATAAGTTTCTCACTCTTCTCTCAGGCAGGAATGAATTCTGAATAGATTGTCTGACATCAGAATAAGCATTCTGGGGAAAATGCAGTTCATTTAGAAAGGACTTCTGCATTATTTTATTTAAGCCTATGACGATGTTGTGAAAATGTACTTTTAAAGCATTTTACAGGAGCCTGGATGGTGGGATGGGTTTCTGCTCCTTGATTGAGGGGTGCCCAGCGGAGGGACTGGCCTTTAGAGGTGGTGTGTGAAAGGGGAACGGGGAGAAGCTAGTCATTAAACCCCACCTTCTCTCAAACAGGGCACAGGGGCCAGTGCCGGTGACCCAGGTAGAGGAAGGTAGGGTAATGGTGTTGATGAATGGCTCTCTGAAGCTGGTGACCCCAGGGAGCACCAGGCCAGGACCTTCACACACAGGAGATCCCTATGATCGAGGCAGTGGGAGCTGTGTATGGTCGGGGGTCGTCTTCAAGCTTTTTGGAAGCGTGGAGTGTAGGTGTGGGCTCTAGGCTGCTGCAGGAGCTGAGCGATCCCACCCTCACCTTTCGTGTGCTCGGCTCTCCCAGGCCTGTAGTGGTGGAGTCACACCCAGCAGCTGATCCTACTGCCCCCAGCAACCTCCACATCTAGGAATGAGTCCCGGGGAGGGTGTTAGGAACTAGTCCCTACATCTCCCTCTTCAACAGACACACTAGTGGCCATGACTCGTCATTAAAAAAAAAAAAAGCATTTCACAGATGAGAAAATTGAATTAACTCTGTCTAAGCTCACACAGGGTAGACGCTGGAGCCTAGACGCTGATGTCTATTTGTTTTGGCTCCATAGCCTGATTCTTAACTGTTAATTCTACATCACTTCTAAAATGATTGAAAGAAGATGGTAAAACCTGCATAAAAATGAAAATACGAGGATGTAAGGGAAATAAATAAATAGGGCATTGGGTAGGCAGCCCACCCTCAGCATCAGTGGATACTCTGGGAGATGCACACACTGGGACTCCCTGCATGGGGGAGGCAGGTGTGGGAGAGGGAGGTGGAAGCTCTGGGAACAGAGGACAGTCTTGTAAATGAAACATTGTTTTCCTTTTAGTCTTTTTCTTAGAATCTAATAAAAACCCACCATTTTTTTTTTCAATTATGTAGCACCATCTACAACTTTTAAGCAACTTTTTGGTAAGACTGTTTTCTGTTAAAATAAGAAAGCATGGGCTCGGCGCCTGTGGCTCAATGGGCTAAGGTGCCAGCTACGTATACCTGAGCTGGCAGGTTCGAATCCAGCCCAGGCTGCCAAACAACAATGACGGCTGCAACCAAAAAATGGCCAGGCGTTACGGCAGGCGCCTCTAGTCCCAGCTACTTGGGAGGCGGAGGCAGGAGACTCTCTTGAGCCCAGGAGTTGGAGGTTGCTGTGAACCTTGATGTCACAGCACTCTATCCGGGGTGATAGCTTGAGGCTCTGTCTCAAAAAAAAGAAAAGAAAAGTAAAGAAAGCATGGTTAGATCTCTTTGTATAAGAAAAATGTAAGAACACTCAGCATCCATTTCAAAATGCATTGCTCTGTCCTTTGGGACCAAATTAACCATAAATTCATTCAAATTAGATGTTTGCTTTTCCTCAAATGCTTTTCTTGCTATTATTAAAGTGCACCCCCATTTTGGCCCAAAGTTTCAGGAAAAAATCTTTTGTTTTAACTTTTTTAAAGTGGTCAAAAGCAGCCACACAGTTACACCTCCTCCTTTCATGGTAAACTTGAGGTGCAGACCAACTGCTATGGAGAAGTTGAGAGTGAGCCCAGGTGGCAGGTGAGGGTGGTCCTGATGGCCTGAGCACCAACCTCCCCACTGTCCCCTCCCAGCCCCCTCATCCCCACATCAACCTCCCCACTGTCCCCTCCCAGCCCC
>CAUYON010188408.1:0-31116 GCA_963573935.1 Arctocebus calabarensis
AGGAAGAGCAGAGAGAGGGAAGGAGTAAGGGGGGTGGGGTCATGGGGTCTTGGTGTGTGCCACACCTTTTGGGGGCAAAACACGATTGTAAGAGGGTCTTTTCCTAACAAATGCAACCAGTGTAACATGGTTTCTTGTACCATCAATGAATCCCCAACAATAAAAAAAAAAAGTGCTTATTTCTCCAAAGCTCAACAATAAAAAATGGTCATTCTCTCAAACTATTGGAACATATTGATTCATAAACAGATAATAACAATCTATTAATAAGAGGGATATAAAGAATACAGATATAAAGTACAATGGGAAATTACCATATTAATAAATTAAAGGAGAAAATTCATAGGAACCTCTGCATAGGTGCTATGAAGGCATGTAATGGTGTTCAACCTCCTAGTCACAAGGGGAAGGACCCTTATTTCTCTTCACCAGTAGAGGAGTTTCTATTTCTTTGTAATGGGGGGAGGGGAGATTTGCAGAGGTGAAAGTATAAGAACAAATACCTCTTTCCACCAGCTACTGGTTTTCTCTCTCCCCAGGACAGCGGGAGAGCAAAGCTAGTTGGTCAGTTGCCATTCATTGAGCCCTTTCAAGGTGGCCTCTTTCTCCCTTGGACATTTGGAACCTCAGGCAAAAAGGACTCCTCTTTTGTCTGTACTTCTTCTTTTTTCTCCATAGGATGTCCCAAAGTCACTCCTAAAGTCGCCATACATAGCAAAATGGAAAATCGTAGCTTAAATGTACTTTTATTTACCAAATATTCATTACAAAATTTTACAAAGAGGTCACCAACACATAGAGAATATTTTGTAAATATTTAGTAAAATTCTGTAATGAATATTTTGTAAATAAAGGTAAGTTTAGCTACAGTTTCCCATTTTCCCTGTGTGTGGTGACTTCAAGGGGGACTTAAGGGACACCCTGTACTTATTGTCTCACCATCTTTCCCTTTCCATCTCTCTCTCTCTCTCCTCCCCCTTCTTCTTTCCTCCTCTTACTCTCTTCCCCTCTTCCTCTTATCTCTTTCTGTCTCTGCTTCTGTCTCTGTCTATCTCTACCTTGTACAGTAGCTGGGTGTCTAAATCAGGCTCAAGGTTTGACGTGAGTAAGCTTCTCCAACAAGGTCAATCAGGAGCTCTGAATTGTGGGGATGACCGATTCTTGCTCAGCTTTGTGTGTGCTTTGATTTTCATTTGGCTAGTGATATATATGAGTCCTTCTGTATAGTTTAGGATGCAGAGAAGAGGAAAAATTTCTACTTCTCCACCTCTAGCCTCCCACTCTGGCTGCCTATTCTGGTCTTTTGTACTGAGTCTTCCAGGACACTGTCTGACTTTCACTGCCTTTAACCCTGGAACTTAACTATTGCCAACAGTATTCATTTATTTGCTTACTTATCCATTGAACAGTATTTGAGCACTCACTTCGTGTTTAGCTCTATAAAATGTCCTAGGAATTTGGTAGGAGACAAAATAGGCATGGTCTCAGTCTTTTTGAACTTTAGCCTTGTCTGAGCAGTAGATAGAGAATAAATAATTATATGGATACTGCACTTTTGATACATGCTACAAAAGAAAAGTAGAATGAGAAATAGATAATAAGCAGACAATTTTAACCTAAGGGATTAGAGAAGGCCTTCTTTGGAAGAGTCACATTTAAAGTGAGATATGAATTATCCAGATTGGTATGAGAGGAAATAAAGGCCTTGAATCAGGAATGACTTTGAGCGAGAGAGAAACAGGCGGTGAGTTGGACAGCTGTATCATAGAGGATCTCCCTGGTCTTTAGAACTTAATTTTAAAAGCAATAGAAAATCACTGAAGAATTTTAAGCATGGGATTTTAGACATGATCTGTTGTGTATTCGCCAAAGCTTACTCTGCTGCCATGTAATGGATGGATCTCAGAGAGTCTGCTGAGAGAGACCAGTTCAGAGGCCTCTGCTTGACCTGTCACGAGAGCACTGGCTGGAGAAAAGGGATGATTCAAGGTACATTTTGGAGGTACAGTCAACAGCCCAAAGTAATTGAAGAGATGCAGAGGATGAGGGAAAGGAAACTGACAAGGATGATTTCCAGTTTTGTAGCTTGAACAGTTGCATGCATGGAAGTGTCCTTTTGCAAGATGGGAAGCTCTGCAGAAGGAGCACATTCAGGAACCTGGGGGAGGATCAGGAACCCCCTTCTAGACGAGTAAGTTTAAGGAGATATATACACAAGCTGCTCGCAGTCGGTTGGATATTTTGAGTCTGCAGCACACACACACAAAGATGACTGAGATGAAGATGTAAATTTGGAATTTGTCAACGTATTCATGGTATTTAAAGCCCTGTGAGTGGGGTGATCCTCTAAGGAGAATGAAATGGGAGGAGAGAAGGAATTAAGAGAATGAGATCCGGTTACCACTAGAATTAACTACGGCTGACTATCATTGGGGAGGGCTGGTCTTTGAGTCCACAAAAAATAATGTGTAGATACTTTCAATTGAGTTGATAGTTATAGGGTGTCAGGAATGTTTCTTGTGACTTTTCCAGGCCAGCTCAGTAGCTGACCTCTCCTCCCCTCTACCTATCTGCAAATTCATGTGCAAAATACAGTACTACAGGATGTAAGAAGGCTTGTTAAGTGAGAGTACAGGAATACTCTTTTGGATGTGTGTTTCTTATTTCTAGGCATTAGTTTTTCTCCCCCAAGAGTGCCATCTGCAAATCTGTAGTGTTCATATTCTCACTAGCCCTGTTAACCAAATGAAATCTCCATGTGAGGAGCCAGAAAGTAGCTATCAAATCCTATCATTCAGGCACTTTATGGAAATTCAGTGAGTAGATTCTAAAAGGAAGAGCCAAATATCAAACAGCATTCTTCCCACATCAGTCCCTAGGTTGACATTTGGGCAAAAGCTTCTAGGTCTATAAAATTTTGTGAGATTTTCCAGAAATCTAGCCACAGTTACTTAAAATGTCACATCAAGAGCCAGTGTGTCTTTGTCTTTTAGCTCGTGCTTCAGGAATGCCAACTTTAACATGCACCTCTTCCTGTTTTCTTCTTTCTTTCTTTTTCCCCATGATTCTTACAAATGATGTCCAACTCACCATAGGTCAAGCACAAGGAAAAAGGTCTTAAGTGTGAGAAGAAATAGGTGACAGCTGGTGCCGCAGAGCCCTATTGAGAGAAAAAATAGAATAAGACCAATTTCAAATTTTCCTATAGTGCTTTGAAGATACTACCTCACCTCAGAAGCCAAATGTGAGCATAATCAGGGAACGCCCTCCATGTCACATAATTACTATTTACCTAAAAATGCCAAGTCAGTTCACTCAAGGTTACAAGATAACTGTCCGTTTCCCATTTACTCTTTCCTTTTATTTTTAATGGCCAAAAAAATGGGAGTAGGTAGAAAAATACAACAAACTTCTTGCTGTCGATGGGGACTAGCACTGAAATGTGTTCTACACCAGTGGTTCTAAAACTTTACAACATATAAGAATCACCTGGAGTGTTTGTTAACATAGTTTCATGGGCCTCATTCCCAGGGATTCTTATTCAGTAGGTCAGAGGGAGCCCATGAACTTGCATTTCTAATATGTTCACAGGCAATAATGATATTGCTGGTCCTTTAACTGTTTTTTGAGAACCAGTTTTTACTGGATCTTCCTCAGGTCCCCAGTGGAACTGAACCCAAGTTACTAAATCTAATCTGCCCAATAATTTACTCTTTCCTCATTTATTTCCCTTCCTTGTTTGATGTTGCTATTCCTCTCCCAGTGTTTTCTGGGATCATCTCCCTAATAAACCACTTCCATTCAAATCCTAGGCTTAGCAACTGCTTCTGGGATTAATCCAAACCAAGACAAAAACAGAGCCAGAGGGCCCATAGGCAAAAAAGGAGAACAACCAGAAACATCTCAGCAGGATGTTGCCCCCGCTGCTGTGAGAGCACTCCTGCCAACTCAGAGCTCTTAAAATGTCTCAGCAGTGTGTGGTCTGCAGGCCAGAGGTGGACTAAGCCTTGGGCTCATGCCCAAGGGAAAGGAAAGGAAACTGACAGCTTATTGGCTGGTCAAATGCCCAAATCCAAAGTTTTCAAATAAGCTTGAATTTCTCTCCCCATTTACCTTTCTCATCTAATTGGTCATTGTTTCTCACCACTTCAAACTGCTTATTTCAAAGATCCCTCCTCATTCAAATTATCTCTATCTGGTGGTTCAGACCCTCCTTTTTCCCTTGATAGACGTCAAGTGAATGATCTCTTTGTCCTTAGTCTGCTTCCTCTCATGTACATCCTTCATAGGGATGCTGAACGCCTGTAATGTTCTATAATAAAAATGAGAGTAGTCCCTTAAAACCTTCTGGTGGGGCCTCAGATAAAGGCCCAGATAAAGAAGGGCCCCTGTGATCAGTCCCTGCTTAGTTCTCCAGCCCAGTCTCCCATTTCTTCAAAGCATATGCTCGACACTTAAGCTGTATCAAATTACTTTAATTTCCTTAAACTGATGCTGTCTTTCACCTTCATGCTTCTGCCCACATGCCTGGAATTCATCTGTTCAACAAATATTTATTGAACCCCAAATCTGTGCCAGGTACTGTTCTAGAATCTGGATGGTAATTAGATAGCTGTGAACAAATGTGGTGAGAATTCTGCCCTCGTGGAGCCTCCCTTCCTGCAGGGTGACATAGACAATAAGCAAAATAAGTAAGAAGAATGTCAGATGGGTGACGTGTGCCAAGGAGAAAAATAAAGCCAGAGAAAAGGATAGGGTGTGATAAAACATGAAGTTCACATTCAAATAGGATGCAATGGAGGGCCTCAATGAGAAAGAAGGGAATATTTAAGCAAAATCCTGCCAGAGAGAGGCAGTGAGACAGGTTGTTCCAGCAATGGAACAGTAAGCCTGAAAACCTTGGTCCTCATCCACTTAATCTGCCCAGGTTCCCTTATCTAACTCATCCTTCTGGACTCTTATTGGACTTCTTCCACTGCCTCAAGTCTTTTCTCACTTTCACTGTCCATTCTCAGCAAAGGATCCCATCTCAGTGCTGTCAGAGTATCCAACCATGTGCTATTGCCTTTAAACACTGATGATAATAAATTGCAGTAACATGTATAAAGAATTTACTGAATGCCAGGCATTGTGCTGATGGTTTAGATAGATGATTTCCTTTTGATTTTTACTTCCATTGTAAGAAGATATGTGTTTATAATGCATCATTTTATAAAAGAAGAAATTGAGACAGAGGGAGGTTAAGAAACTTGTTTCTGAGAGACAAGATGGCTAACCAGAGATACCAGTTGCCAGATCATCTCAGAAAAGAGGAAAAAGGAAAAAAACTATCATAGATTAGGTAGACTTCTGAAGGAAAAGTGCCAGAACCCGCAGGACATTCCACAGAAAGAAGCTGCAGAGCATAACAACAGGAGAAAACATTGGCAGAGGACAACAACTGAGAGGTGTGGAGTTCAGAGAAAAGGGTAGGTGGGTGGTTCTTTCTCCCTCCCTCACATCTCTGGCAGTCAGCAGGCTCCCAAGCTGCTGGGGAACCTTTCTATCTGCATAAGCCCAAAAGCTGCTGCTGCCAGTGAACTGGGGACTTCTTGAGAAGGAAGCACAAGCCTTCCAGTCCACTTGGTGCATTTCCTGTCACCACAGACCTGAGCTGAGATCTGGTCTACCCACCATGCACCTTTTTCCTCCCCTGGGGGCTTGAACCCCTCAGTTTTTATCTTGATCATTCCCACACAAACATTTCCCAACACTGAACTAGACTTATAGGAGCCACAAGAACCCAAAGCCTGGACATTCTGTGTGGGCTGCCTTCCAGAGAGAGTGGGGAAAATGACCATCAGATTCTTTTCGTCCTCTTCCCCCACCGGTGGCTATGGTGATGGATGTTTGAGACAGGACTCTCAGGAGCTGCTCCTTCCTTCGTTGGGCATTCTCAGGGAGAGGGGTTGAATCCTTTTCTCTTAAAGACTTGTGGAGAACCAAGGGGTGCTCAAACTGTGAGCTCCCTGCTCACAGCTCTCCATGGTGCTACTTGCCCAGCTGCCACATCAAAGCAGGGAAAACTCCAAAGCAGAAGGAACCTCAAACCTGCCAGAATGCCTCTTACGCATCTAAGGACAAGCACTCTTCTCCCTATCACAGTCAGGGATTGATCTGCAGCTAGATCCCATACCCCCAGGACCTGATAGTCATTGTTCAGGGACGTGGAAAGGGGATTTATGAACTAATCTTGGGGATCAAGAGAGCCTGTGTGAGCAGAACTGAAAAGATCCACATTGTCGGTCTCAACCATAAGGCACTCACAGAAGATCCTCTCTTTCCATAAGAAGGCTGAGCTCTCAGTCCAAGATGGAATCCTGGACAGAGAAACTCCAGGCTGCAGTGCCATTATGAGAGAGTTCAGCTAGTTTGAGATAGTGCCTGCTGGCAAATACTGGAGGGAGACTATGGAGCAGGGGCTGGAGACAAGAGCAAAATCTGGTACTGACATCCAAATTGAGAATCTCAGATAGCCCTACTCCCAGATTTTCTGGTTGGTGGGGCCACTTCTGCCCCTCTCTGATGGCTTTCCCTAGAATCTGGGGGAAGACCTTTGACCATTACTGAAACAGTTACCTTACCAGCTTTTGTGGAGCCTAAGGGTAAGCTCATCCAATCCACTCACCTCTCTAGTGGTGGAGAGTACCTTCCAGGTGAGCCCACCACTTAGGGCATTGGCGTGCTTCTCCTGAGGGACTGGAATTAGTCACAGGTCCCCAAAACAATACTTCTGCTTGTTCTTACTGAGAGGGAGGTCAACTTGCACAATCCTTTATAACATTTACCAACTCAATCGTATAGGGTGTGGTTGATACTTACCCAGAAGAACCACCTTATGTCTCAGAGATTAAACTGGGCACACAGTGCAATTCACACTGATAAGAAGAACACAGAATTGGAAAATGCAAAGGACTTGAAAGACCTCCAACCTCCCTCATCAACAAGAGACAGGGAATGTATGTGTCCACGCACATAGCTAACCACTAAGGTAGCCTACAAACAACTTGCAACTGAGAAAACCACCATGCTAAGGCATCCATCCAGAACCCAGACCCCCTTTGAAGCACCTACACTAAAAGCCACAGGATTGTACTTAAAATATGCTATAGACACTCTTTTACAAGTGAGGGGTAGGAAAAACCCCATCTAAACAAAATAAAATCCAAAAGAAGTGATAGTTGCCCCAGATCAGAAGGAATCTGTGAAAGAACTCAAAGTATGAAGCTTTTGAGTGAAAGAATACTTTCACACCAGCTTTCCAGCAATAGATATGAACCAAAATTAAAATATTGAAATGACACAGATAAGGAATTCCAAATATGGACTATAAGGAAGATCAACAAGATCCCAGAGAAAATGGAAAATAACTCGAAAATACCCACAGAAAATTAATTAAGGTAATGAATAAAAAATCCATGAAAGAGATCAATGTACTCACAAAATAAATAAACAGAACTTTTGGAAATGAAAAATTAATAAAATACAAAACACAGTGGAAAGTTTTAAGAATAGACTATTCTAGGCAGAAGAATCTCAGAGTTTGAGTGAATTAAATCAGCCAGTCAAAAATAAAGAAGAGAGAATTAGGAGGAATGAACAAAGTCTGCAAGAACTAACCTGAAATTAACAAAAAAAAAAGTTTGGAGGGGAAAAAAGGTCTACAAGAATTATGGAATTGTGTAAAATGGCCAAATATAAGAATCATAGGCATTCCTGAGGGTGAAGAAGAAAATCCACTAAGTCTTGAAAACCTATTTGAGGGAATAATTGAGAAAAAATTCCCTGGTCTCACTAGAGATTTAGACATTCAGGTACAAGAAGCTCAAAAAACACCTGGGAAACTAATTGCAAAGAGGCAATCACCAACACGAGTCATCAGACTCAATCACTAGTCATCAGACGAGCCAAAGTCAACACGAAGGAGAGCTGTGAGGTGAAAACATCAAATAACTTACAAGAGAAAACTCATGAGACTAACTGCAGACTTCTCTACTGAGACCTTACAAGCCAGAAGGAACCGGAACTCCATCTTCAATCTTCTTAGACGGAGAACTACCAGCATATAATTTTATATCCTGCAAACCTAAGTTTTATATATGAAAGAGAAATAAAAATTTTACAAATAAGCAAACAGAAAAATTTGTCAAGATCAGACCTACACTACAGGAAATACTCAAAACTACATTATACATGGATCAACACAACAGACACACACTATTATAAAACCTAAAGCTAAAGATCAGAGCTCATATAAAACAATAGCACAAGTGGTAAAACAAAGCAATAAGGTACTATCCAACAGGATAAACAGAACATTATTTCACATATCAATTTTGTCAATCAATATGAATGGTTTGAATGCCCCATTCAAGAGACATAGGCTGCCTACATGGATGAAAAAATATTCCCAAAGTATCCATTATCTCCAGGAAACATATCTAACACAAAAGGATTCATACTGATTCAAGGTGAGGGGAGGGAAAATAATATTCCATGCAAATGGAAACAAAAAGAAAACTGATGTAGCCATTCTCAAATCAGATAAATTGACTTTAAATCAACAATAGTAAAGAAAAAAGGGGGTCCTTATTATATAATGGTAATGAGAGTAATTCAAAAAGAAAATGTAATACTCCTAAATATTTACGAAACTGACATAGAAGATTCAGATTCATAAAGCAAACCCTACTAGACTTAAGCAGAGAGAAATAGCAGCATTGTAATTGTCAGGAACTTCAACACCCCATTGAAAGAACTAGATAGATCATACCACCAGAAAATAATAAGGAAACACTGGGATGAAGAAGAGTCTAGAACAAATGGGCCTAAAACATTTACAAAACATTTTACACCCAAACAACTGAATATACATTCTTTTCACCAGCACATGGAATACTCCTCAAGAATTCTATACAAATTCATGGAAACTAAACAAGCTGCTTCTGTATAATTGTATTGGGTAATAATGAAATTAAGGTGAAAAATCCAAAGATTCCTTAAATTGAAAGACAACTGGGATACAAGCTATCAAAATCTGTCCTAAGTGAAAAATTCATAGCCTTTAATGCTTACATCAGAAAAACAGGAAAATCAACAGCTTAATGACATATTTTTGGGAACTAGAAAAGGAAAACCAAAAGTCAGCAAAAGAAAAGAAATAACTAAGGTCAGAACCGAACTAAATGAAAAGGAAAACACACATACACAAGCACACACACATACAAATAAAAAAAGTCAATGAAACAAAAAGTTGGTTCTTTGAAAAGGTAAATGAAATTTATAGACCTTTTGCTAGATTATCAGGAATATAAGAAAAAGGACACAAATAAGCTCAATCAGAAGTAAAAAAGGAAATATTACAGCTGCTACCACAGAAATACAAAATATCATCTGGGAATACTATAAAAATCTCTATGCATATAAATTCAAACACGTGGAGGAAATGGACAAATTCCTGGAAACACATAATCTCCCAAGACTCAATTAGGAAGAAATAGAACTCCTGAACAGACCAATAACGAGCAACAAGATTAAAACAGTAATAAAAAGCTTCCACAAAAAAAGAAAAGAAAAAAAAATCCCTGGACCAGATGGATTCACAGCCAAATTTTACCAGGCCTACAAAGGAGAGCGTACAAATATACTTCAGAAATTGTTTCATAACATCAAGAAAGAGACACTCCTTCTTAACTCTTTCTATGGAGTCAATATTACCTTGATACCAAAGCCAGGAAAGAAAAAAACAAAACAAAAAGAAAACTACAGACCAATATCCCTAATGAATATAGATGCAAAAATCCTTAATAAAGTATTAGCAAACTGAATTCAATAACATATTACAAAAATAATCCACAATGACCAAATGAGCTTCATCCCAGGGATGTAAGAATGGTTCGACATATGTCAATCAACAAATGTGATTTAACATATAAACAGAAGCAAAAATAAAGATCATCTGATCATCTCAAAAGATGCAAAAAAAAATCATTCAACAAATTCAGCATCCTTTCAGAATTCATGATAAAAGTTCTCAACAAACTAGGCATAGATGAAACATACCTCAAAATTATAAAAGGCATATGTGACCAACTTGTAGTCAATATCATACTAAACAGGAGAAAGCTGAAAGCATTTCCACTTCCACTAAGAAGTGAAACAAAACAAGAGTACCTGATGTCACCACTTCTATTCAACATAGTGCTGGAAGTCCTAGCCACGCAAATCAGTGAAAAGAAAAAAATAAGGGGTGTCTAAAGCAGGAAAGAGAAGGTCAAACTATTGCTTTTTGCTGACAATATGATGTTATAGCTAGAAAACCCCAAAGAAAAGCTTGGAGTTCATCAAAGTTTCAGGATATAAAGTCAATATATACAAATCAGTAGCATTTCTTTACTCCAGCAAAGCTGAGAGTCAAATCAAAGACTCAATACCATTCACAATAGCCACAGATAAAATAAAATACATAGGAATATACTTATCAAAGAAAATGAAAGATCTCTACAAAGAGAACTCCAGAATACTGAAGAATGAAATCTCAGAAGATACAGATAAATGAAAAAACATATCATGCTCATGGATCAGTAGAATAAATATTGTTAAAATGTTTATAATGCCCAAAGTGTCTACAGTTTCAATCCTCATCAAAATATCAACATAATATTTTGCAGATATAGAGCAAATAATTCTATGTGTTGCCTGTTACTAATACAGAGCACAAATAATGGAAGCAATGTAAAGCAAAAAGAACAAATCTGGAAGCATCACAGTACCAGACTTCAAACTAAACTATAAGGCTGTAGTAACCAAAACAGCATGGTATTGGCATTAAAATATAGACATAGACCAATGCAACAGAACAAAGAACCCAGATGTAAACCCATCCACCTACAGCCAACTTATCTTTGATAAAGCAGACAATAGTATACACTAGGGAGAAGCCCTATTTAATAAACGATCCTAGAAGAATTGAATAACCACATACAGAAGAATTAAACAGGATCCATATCTTTCACCACTTACAAAACATGAATTCAAAATGGATAAAAGAACTAAATATAAGACAGGAAACCTTAAGAATATTACAGGAAAATGTTAGAAAAACTCTTCTAGACATAGGCCTAGGCAGATAATTTATTAAGAAGACCCTAATGGCAATCACAGCAACAACAAAAATAAATGAATGGACTTAATTAAAGTAAAACCTTTGGAATACCTAAAGGAAATAGTCAAAAAAGCAAATAGACAAGTAACAGAAGGGGAGAAAATATTCATAAGCTATACTCTGACAAAGGGCTAATCATCAGAATCCACAAAGAACTCAAGCCAATAAGCAGTAAAAGAAACAAACATTCCCATTAAAAATTGGGCAAAAGATCTGAACAGAAGCTTTTCAAAAAAAGATAGCCAAATGACATATGAAAAATGATGAACATCACTAATCATCAGGGAAATGCAAATTAAAACCATGATGACATATCATCTTTCCTCTGTTAGAATGGCTCTTATTAATAAAGTCCCAAAACAAGAGATGCTGGTATGTTTGCAGAGAGAAAGAAATTCCTATACCCTATTGGTGAGGCTGCAGATTAGTACCACCTCTATAGAAAAATAGTATAGTGATTCCTTAGAGAACTAAAGTAGATGTACCATTTGATCTGACAATCCCATCACTGAGTATTTACCCAAAGGAAAAGAAGTCATTTTATCAAAAAGACACTTGCACTCAAAAGTTTATTGCAGCACAATTCCCAACAGCAAAGATGTGAAATCAACCCATGTGCCCATCAATTGATCAGTGGATTAACAAAATTTATTATCTGTACACCATGTGTACACCATGGTGTATTACTCAGCCATGAAGAAGGATAAATTAAGCCCTTTTGCAAAAGTTTGAATGAAACTAGAGACCACTATCCTAAGTGAAGTATCTAAAGAATGAAAAAGCAAACATCATTCATACTTGCTGTTAAGTTGGAACTAACCAGTATGTACACATACGCAAGAGAGAAGTAAAACTCAGTGCAAATTAAGCAGAGAGGAGAGGGGAGAAAAGGTGGGTGAAAACCTACCTAATGGGTACAAGGAACACTATCTGTGTGATGGGCACTCTAAGGACTGTGACTTAAGCATAATAAAATAATCAATGTGACCCAAAACATTTGTAACCTAGTGTGATTTTTTTTTTATTTTTTTATTTTTAATTATTTTTATTATTATTTTTTACCTCTGAAAAATCTACAAATCAATCACAATGTTCTAATTACATAGTGTTAAAGTTATAGCACTATGTAGCTTTTTTTAGTTTCAAATACGTTATTTTCTTATTCATAAAGTATGAAATTTTCTTTTGGGGGGCTGGGGGGGTTGTTATTTTTATTTTATTTTATTAAATCATAGCTGTGTACATTAGTGCAACCATGGGGTACAATGTACTGACTTCATATACAATCTGAAATATTTTCATCAAACTGTTCAGCATACCCTTCATGGCAGTTTCTTAGTTATTGTATGAAAACATTTGTATTCTGCATTTAGTAAGTTTTGCCTGTACCCTTCTAGGATGCACCATAAATCTGATCACACCAATTACCCTCCCTCCACCCACCCTCCACCCTCCCCTCCCCTCCCTTGCCCCTTTTCTCATATTCTTGTACTATAGTTGGGTTATAGCCTTCATATGAAAGCTAATAGCTTCATAGTAGGGCTGAGTACATTGGATACTTTTTCTTCCATTCTTGAAATACTTTGCTAAGAAGAATGTTTTCCAGCTCCATCCATGTAAACATAAAAGAGATAAAGTCTCCATCTGTCTTTAAGGCTGTGTAATATTCCATGGTATACATGTACCACAATTTATTAATCCACAGTATGAAGTTTTCTAAAGATCCCACAACATGATGTATCATGCAGAAGAAAAACTAAACATCCAACGTAAACCACCCTCCCCCTACCCAACGCACACACAAACTAAAAAAAGAAAGAAAGAAAAGGAAAAAAACCATTTCCCAGTAAGGAAATAATGTTTGCACTTTTTCTCTGTACTGCCAACCAAGATAGGCACAAGCAAGAGAAATAGAAAGCATTTGCTGAAATTATTTGGAACAAATACTTTTGTACAAAAAAATCACAAAAGACTAGGTTCCCCCTTGAAGCAGACCACAGAGCAGTCGACACGGGAACAGTTTAAATCACTGGCTGGGATTATAAACCACGTACTGGATTATAGCAGTGACGTTTTGAAGTAATAAAAAAGAGAGAGAGAGAGAAACTTGTTTCAGATCACCAGTAATCCTTACCTGCACCCCATGGACTGAGTCTTCAACAACAGGAACTCTGCCTCTCATATCTGTGTCCCCCATAGACAAAAAAAGGGGAGTGCTGTAGCTGTATGCTTCAAGTAGACCTTTATATATCCATATAATATTATCAAATTGAATATATTTCTGTATGTGTCTTACCAACTCATGCAGAAATAGGCAAATGAATTTACACGTGTTTGGGGAGTATGTTTGTGGTGGTCTAATTTAACAGTGGATTTATTTGTTGAGATTCTAGGATCACCGTGCAAAGAAGGTCTGGTATGTTTCAGAGAAACTGGTCTGGAAATGCAACACAGAGCTGGTTTGGCTGCCAATTAAGAGAGATCGGTTGTATAAATTAAGACTCCGTAGACTGAGAGAAACAACAGTGGTCTCAATTATGAGTTCCAAATGGAAAGTCATTTGGACAGATGTTCTCAATCATAGACGTTGATGCATCATCAAACTCCTTCTCACATAAGCATGCCTACCTGGCTCTCCAGGGGAGCAGCAAGTCTCCAGATGAGTTGCTCCATAGAGTTATTTATATAATCATAGCCAGCAGTTCCCCAAGCAATTCCATGTGGGCCTGGAAGTGTCTACTATTTCTCAAATTTTGTAACTACTTGAAGCATTTCTTAGCTCTAGAATGTACTGCTGGTCTTTCTAGCCCGAAGTTGTTCAAGTGGGGACATTTGACAATATCTGGATATTTTCGGTTGTCACAGCTGGTGAGGTAAGGTGCTGCTGGAATACTGGAGGCCTAGGATGTTGCTAAGCACCTCCAATGCACAAGGATCCCCCTGGAGAACTGTCCAGTCTGAAATGTCAACAGTGTTGACATGCTTAAATCCAGTGTCTTTTTTAAATTTCCATCTATCAAGGATATAAGCACTATCCTTGCTATTGTTTACCGGGGAGAATCCTTGGTGCATTACATAAATTTCCTGTCATGTTGGGATGAAATCATCAGAGCAAAAATGATTCTTCGTTTGCTGCTTCAGCCTGGCATGCCCTTCACACCCTATCCCGGGGTGAACACCTTTTCCTCTTTAAGGCTCAGAAGTGTCACTTCCAATATGAAGACTTCTTTAACAACCCACACCCTT
Organism: Arctocebus calabarensis; assembly: GCA_963573935.1. Classification (NCBI taxonomy): domain Eukaryota; kingdom Metazoa; phylum Chordata; class Mammalia; order Primates; family Lorisidae; genus Arctocebus; species Arctocebus calabarensis. Next base: position 14,450 of record CAUYON010188408.1, read on the forward strand.
CCCTTGGCACTTAAACCTAAATCTATTGCATCTTATACATTATTCTAGCATAGGAACTCTAACACTCCATTGGCATCACTGTTACAAGCCTCTTTCCTTTACAGTGTCCCTATTAGCTGGCAGTGGAGCTCAGAGATCATGCCGTCCTATTTTTAGTTTCCCACACTGGTAGCACAGCACCTGGCCTTCAGCAGGTATTCAACACATGCGTTTGAAATGAATGCCTTTTCAGGGGGGAGTCTGGTTCCAGCAGTTGTTCTACATTCAGCTACTCTAATTTTTACTGCAAAGGTGACTCTTTCTTCTCCAAATAGGATTAGAACCCAAGCTAACCACAGGGCCCATCTCTTTGCCCTGGGCCTCACGGCCCACACTGCTACCATTCAAATTCAGAAGCCCTTCTCAGAAGGCATTCCTCCAAAGGCCCCAAACAACAATATGAAACTCCAGTGATGGTGGGAAAGGATGATAAAAATAGGCTGCTTAAAAATCAAACTTTTTTTTTTTTTGCACAGAAAAAGGAGAGACAAACAGCCCCCGACACCTTCCTGTGAGTAACAGAAGTTTCTATTTTAAAAGAAAGGCAGTCAAATAAGAAGCAACTTTATCACAATGCTGCTTTCCCAGATTTCTTGGCCAAGGGAACACACCAGCCTGTATCAGGCTCTTGGCATTCCGTGACGAGCCCGGCTCCAATGATGATTCATAGCAGCCCTATGAGGAATGAAACTTTCACACGAACTCACCCCTTGAAAAAAAAATAATAAAACCCAGCAAGTAAATGCTGCTCTGTTAATCATGCGTGCAGCACTCGACTCTGCTCCCTGGCAAATAACGAGGTAAGTGATGAGGCTGCCAAAGCAGAGCCTCTCTGAGGTTCTCCATCTTTCTGCCTTCAGGCCGCCAAGGTCGTACATTTCCTCCCTTGGCTCAGACACTCATGTCTCCCAGAAGGTCCATGAACAAAATGCAGAAGCTGGGGCTGTGAATCTAACCCTCCTCTCTTCTTGTCATCCTTAAACTTGCTTGGGTTTTGAGAGATCTTTGTAGGTTTTGGATGACCTTCATGTTAGGGTTTTTAAAACCAGCTCTGCTTACTTCATTTTGACTTCCAGGTATGAAATAGTGGAGATTTTTGTGTTTGTTTATGTGTTCCTTCAGTTAACATTTTATCCCCATCTGCTCAGGATAGGCATGAAGAAACAATGCAAACAGAACCCAGTTCATCTGAAGGAACCAGAAGGGATGAATTCTCCCCATAGCCTAAACAGAGTTGGTTATCGTTCTTGGACAAAATGTTGGCTTGAAGATCTCCTGAAGCTAAGCCAGGGAAAAAGAACAGATTGAGAGTGTGTGCAAGGCTGAGGAATGTGAGGCTTGCAATCTGGGAGGCAGCCGTCTGTGTCTTTCCCGACAGAGACTTGTCAGCAGGGAGCCCCCGCCTGGCCCCTAAGAGTGGGCAGTCCCGCCCCATGCTGGAGGAAGTCATCACTGGGACTTTCCTGATGATGAGGGCAAAGTGCTCTGAACTTCTGTGTCCAGATGGCAAGAGTGAGAGCCACAGAGCCGTAGAGAAGACCTAGACCCCAGATCAGGGGTCCCAGGCAGGATGGGCGTCGTGCTCTTTTTACGTCCATGATGCCTGACTTTTTAAACAGTCCCTCGCAGAATTTCGAAAATTCAATCACTTCTCTTAAATAGTGAGGTCCTCTCACTCCAGTTGTTATAAGTCGCTGCCGCTTATTAAGTATTCATCCTTCAATCCTCACAGCAATTCAGTAAGAAGAACAATGATATTTATTAAGAGCCTTTGAGCATCCGTCACTGTTCCACATTTGACAAGTTTCGTTGCCTTAAATCCTGTGATCCCAATCTTACTGGCGAGTCAGTCGAGGCACAGAGTTACTTTAAATAACACCATAAAGGTGTCACCATTATAGAAGTTCTGCCTGGGGAAGGTCCCATAAGAGCCTAGGCAAGAGCTCTGTCCTCTAGCTTATGCTTTTTTTTTTTTTTTTTGAAATAACAGCTTTATGGAGATATAATTCTTGCATCATATCATTTATTCTTTTAAAGTATACACGTCAATGATTTCTAGTCTATTTACAGAGCTGTACAACCATCACCAGAATCACTTTTAGAACATTTTCATCACTCCCCAAAGAAACCATTGACTCATTAGCAGTCGCTCCCGTACCTCTTCTCCAGGCCCAAGCAACCACTAATCCTCTTTCTGCCTCCATCGATTCACCTCTTCTGGACCTTTTATATAAACAGGATCATATAATACGTGGTCTTTAATGACCGGTTTCTCTCACTTAGCATAATGTTTTCAAGGTTCACCGTGTTGTGGCATGTGTTAGTAGTTCATTTCTTTCTATTGCCAAGAAAGGTCATGGTCTTAACTGCTATAGTATGTTCTTCTCTTAGACCAGTGTTGTGATTTAATACATGAGAAAAGTGAGCCTTGGCAAAGTGAAATGGAATGCACAAGTTCACATAGACAGCCAAAGGCAGATCAGGCATCCAGTCACCCCAAAGCTATGATCTCCCCAAAGCCATGCTTTATTACCACAATAGCATGGTCTTCCTTAGAGAAGTTACTTGCACCAGGGAAAAGTCTCATGTGTCTTGGTAACTTTCTTTTTACTTCCGTGAAAGGCAATACAGTCATGATTGAGAAAATGGATTTTATTAGCATTAAGTTCGAGACCACGCTGTATGACTTGAGACAAATCACTTAATCTTTCTCCTCTTTGGTTTCCTCAGAAGAATAATGACATCTGCATCTCGAAGTCAGAGATGCATCTAAATAATGTCATCTAGTGTCAGGGAAATAGTAAGGACTCAGTCAATAATACCATTCTGTGGGGGACTAGGTGCTGAGGTCATCTAGAACAAAAAAGGGGTTTGGACGGAGGAAGAAGGGAAAAAAGTGAAAGCAATGAAATTTTGATTATGTGGAATATTGTGGTTGTTTTCACACCTGTACCTCTAGGAGAAATCAGCAACATGGAACACTTGTAACCATAACTTGATACACACAGAGAGGTCTGGAGAGGGTGCCCAGGAAGATCTGGTACCTCCCACCTCCCTTCAGGCCACTGGTGGGTGCCCCACTTGCTTCAACTCCTAAATAACTTGATGCCAAAGAATCCAAAAACTTTGGGCAAAAATGAAGACTTCAGGACATCCCTCGGGAAGCCTAACCCCAATAGAGGCATGCCAGATACATATTCAACCAAATTCATTTCTGCATTCCCCTTCATGCAGTTAGAGAAGGTAGGTATTAGGTTCACAATTCACAGTAGGGGGTTCTGAGTTTTGAAATGAAATAATTTATAATTGATTAAAAATTGTCTTTCTCGAAAGTAATGCAAGTCTATTTTTATGATCTTACTAGCAGATCCTATATCATTTGGGAATTGCAGCCATAAAACAAGGAATATGGAAAAGACAACAATTAAAGCATGCTCTTTTTAAAATAGGAGAGAGAGGGAGAGGGCAATTAGTGTTACAAGTTATAAAAGTTGTTTCAATCACTGAGTGTTTTTTGTTTTTTGTTTTTTGTTTTTTTTTTGCCTGCAAATGAAACCTTTATTTACTGATTCAGGTAAGGTGGACCTCTTAGTAACATACAATGGTTCTGCTGCTAGTTTCAGATAATTTACTCCTTGTCAATAAAAATTCTTTACAAAGAATTGTTCACTCAGGGGAGAATGGGGGAGGTGAGCAGATCTAAAAACATTTTTAGATGGTTCAGTTTGCACTCATGAAAACTGTACATATTGGAACTAAATCATTGATCTACCCAGCCCTGCACACTCTTTGCACATTAATCTAAAAAGTTCATATTTTGGAAAATGAAAGGTGAGGGAATAAGCACATTAGCAAAGGCTGCTTGGCACCATCCAGGGCTATTTAAAGATCATGTGTGCATTGATTCAAAGCATAATTTGTAACCATCTATTACAATGAAGACTAGAAGCTGGTGGCTGGAGAATTTGCTCCGATCTCACAGAATTTTAGTTGCAGTAAATCCACCATGGGGGCCATCAATAAACCAGACATGCCAGCACCCATAACTGGTATCACTCCCTACCTCCTTCCTCCCCACACTAATCTCAACTTGGCCACACTACTGGCTTTCATCAATAGTACGTCAATTAGCAAGTAATGCAAGACAGGTTTATTTTCTTGGAATGCTTGTTTTGGAGACATACTCTCTTAAGGCCTGGACTCTGTGCTGTGAGAAGACCAGATTAACCACATGGAGGAGAATTGAGGCCTGCACTGGAAACCCCAGCTGAGTTCTCCATCAACACACAACTTGCCAGCCATGTTGGCTGAGTGAGCCAACTTAGGAGAAGACCCTCCACCCCTGCCAAGCCTCCTCAGATGAGCCACACCATCCAGTGTGCATGGAGCAGACAGGGGCAATCCTGCTCAGATTGCCAAATAGTTTGTTTTGCAGCATTAGAGGAACAAAATAGTGGGCTGAGCATAGCACCAAGCTCAGATGGGAAGGGAACTCCACTTCTCAACCACTGAGAGAAGAAAGACTGGTTCACCCATGCTGAGAGTCTGAGAAGTCTGGTTTGTGCCCTGATAGCCCTAACCAGGCTATCCTTATTAATAACAGCAAATGCATCATTTATCCATGTCTTTCTAAGTGCCAGAGACTGTGCCAAGGGCTATAGATATATAGATATATGGCATATTATTTTGTCCATCTCATAGTTTTGTGAAAAAAAAAATGTATCTCTATAAATAGCTAAAAAAAACTGAGACTTGAAGAGGTTAATTTGCTTGCCCAAGAGGTTCCAGCCAATGTTGCGGTAGCAGCATTCAGATCCTCAGCAGTCCTCTACTTCTAAAGCCACCCTTCACCCTAGATATGCCTCCTGTAAACTAGGAAGACATGGCTGATCCACTGCCGCAGTCTGGGCCTTGCATTTTGTTCCCAGCAGAGAAAAGGGGGTTCTAATAATCTTTCCACACTCTCCATCTATTGTCCTCCCAAGCATATATTTATTTTTTTAGAAGTTCATTCCAAGCATCCATAGATAACGTCTCTCTTCTAGGAGAAAAAAGAAAAGAAACACATTCTCTTCAACCATACGTTGCCCCTGGTTTATCTGCAGCCACCAGTCACCACCTCTGCTACATTAGGAGGCTTCAGTCACCAGTGGGGGATACCCACCCTGGGCCTGTCACAGCCATCCTCTCAGATGTTCTCTGGGGAGATGACGCACACCAGGGACAGACCAGAAAAAGGAAAGTGCTATTACTGAGCGAGGGTTGGGCCCCAGATGCCACTGTGTGCCAGTAGAGGGTAATCATAACTGCTTTATGCACTGGGAAACAAAAAAAATTACTCTATAGCAACATTTGCTTTTTTGCAATAGTCTGGAACTCAACCCGCAATGCCTACCAGGCATGCCTGTATTTTTAAAATGTTCATACTAATAATTACAAAAGGAACAATAGAGAGGAAGACAAGAAGAGGAGGATGGGGAAGGGCTTTGTGGGAGAGACGGAGCAGTTCTGTCTAACATTGTAATCTGCTCCTAACATTCCTCTTCAATATGGCTCGTCTCCCGCTGATAATAATTATTCATTTGTAAGTCTATTTGCCCTGCTAAACACTAAGCTCTTGGACAAAAAAGGATCTTGTCTAAGGTAAATTTGCAACTCCATTTTATACAGCATGGACATACACATTTTTGAATGACTGAGACCGAATGAACAATTTTTCTTAATTTCTATGGTTTTCATAGTTGCTGGCATCTTGGGCCTGTGTCCAAACTCCTTGTCCTACATCTTCAGTTTCAGTGGGCCATAAATCATGCTGACAGGAAGACATTGAGCAAATTATATTTGGTCAAGATACAGAAGCCCAATCCTTGAATCCTGCCCTCCCCAAAACTTCCTTTTCAAGGAACCCAAGAAGACATATGCAGGAAAGAACAGTAAAGTACATAATTTATTGCATGAGAATTTAGTTCTAACATCTATCTCTTTTCTATCAGCGTTTATCTTTGAGGGTAAACTTTGGAGCTGGGAGTAGAAAAGGAGCTTCCCCTAAAGGCCAATAGCTCTGAAGCCATAGATATTGATGCTTTGCTTGCCCTGAGACCAGCTATCTAACAATGATTGGTGCCACTTTGCACTTGTTTCTTGTTTTTCTACCACATTTTTAATCCTACTAGCCTCCAGTCCCCAATGAGGACAGCTAGATGATGTGAGGGCTCTATTCAGGCTAAAGACAAGTCTAGGCTGGCCTTTCTTCTTCTCCCCGTGGATTCAGCCATGATGAGAGAAAATGAGAGTTTATGGAAAATCCCACCAGGGTCAAATATGCCGGAGACATAGCATTCGTTCTTCTAGCTAGCCTAGTGGTCAGCTGCAAAGCATCCCTAGAGCAGGGCAACCACCAAGTAGATGCAGCTTCCAGCCCTTTCTCTGCACCTGTCCTGAGGAATAAATAGAGAAAGAAGGAAAATTCCAAGAGATGCTAAAGGACTTTAGAGAAAATGCCGAGTACCATGTGGGACCCAGGGCTTATGCCCTGGTCCACTAAATGACTTTGACCTTAACTTTCTATCAGCTTTTATCCTTGAGGGTAAACTTTGGAGCTGGGAGTAGAAAAGGAGCTTTCCCTGAAGGTCAGAATAGCTCTGAAGCCATGGATATCAATGCTTTGTTTGCCCTGAGACCTGCTACCTAACTGTGGTTGGTGCCACTTTGCTCTTGTTCCTTGTTTTTTCTACCACACCTTTAGTCTCACCAATCTTGAACTTGACTCATGGTCTTCATGCCCCATCTCTCAACCATGAGGTCTCTCTGTACATCCAGACTTAGAAAAAGAGAACAGGGCTTTGTTTCCAGCAAATTCTGGGCTCTTCATATGTCACCCCTCTTTCTCTTCATCTTGTCCTTGATAGAGGTGGATATTAATCAATACACATATCTATGTGTATATGCACACACGTGTGCATGCATATACACCCCTACACACATCCTTTTCTTTTCAGTTGATAAGTATGACTTTCATGGAGCACATTTCTCTCTTGGGCTCTATCTTTTTGTGAGATATTTTGAAATAAACTTAAAGTATCTTTGATAAAACTCAAAATTTTTAAAATATTTAAGCTCTTCAAGGAAGAGACAGGGAGGCCTCTCCTTACACCTCACATTTCCTTCCATTTTAATCCCTTTGGTAATAGGAAAGATGTCTGAAATGTTGAGATGGAGTCTCCACTGTGAAGACCTCCCTGCAAAACTATCTCATCTCCAGAGCATCTCTGACAGCTGCCAAGACTTAGTGCAAGTTCATTTCCAACGTTAAGCAAATTCAAAAGTCAAATATATCAATCTTTTAACTAAAAGCACAATTAGGTAGGAGGACACAGAGCAAAGCTTGCCCTGGCAGGTGTCTGATGAAGACACTGCTCTGTCCTGCTTCCAAAGTTCTTCTAAGCAGGCAGCTTGGCAGCCCACAGTCTTGAGGGAGACAGATGCCTGCAGTCCCAGGAGCCAACTCTGAGGACGGGCAAATTGGACACAACTTGCAGATAGTAACATGATGTCACACATGCTGGATGCCTCACTCACACTACACACTGACCTTGCCACAGCCTTCATGGAGCAGGAGCAGGATCCCCATGCTACAGATGAGAAAACAGATACCCATTTCCTGCTCGTGCTCTACGAGTCAGTTCTGCCTTTGAATTCTTGAGATCTAGAATTCCCACCCATGGACCTCTAGCTCACCAGTGCCCTCTCCAAACCAGGGCACGGGTGCAACCACTCAGTTCAGAGAGAAGTCAGGAGACCAGTGGGACTGAAAGTCAATGGTGCCACTGGAGTTCTAGTTTCTTCCATCCAGATGTGCCCAGTGCTTTACAGGCTATGCATTGTTTCTCTCACCAGATCTTCTTGGAAAAGCCCTCATCCTGGGTGACCAGGGACACTTGGAGCAGAGGATAAGCAGATGCTTTTCTCAAGCCCATGAGGCAAGCTGTTGGTGATTTTGATTTGCTCAGCAACCCCCACTTACCAGTTCTGTGTTTGAATGATTCCGGTGTTCACACAGAAGAACAGGATCCTGAAGTGCAAAACAACAAAATAGACCTGCTCTTTCCTAAAGCAAAGCAATCTACTTCAGTCACAGAGATTCTCACAACACCAGAAAGTGGTGGTAAAAACCAGGGCAGGGACAAGAGCCATAATTGAGAGTTAGAGAAATCGTGAAGCACTACTGAAAGGAAGTGGCGCCTCTTGAGAATGGTGCTAAAGAGAATATATACCTGTCACTAAAGCATGCCCAAGTCTTCCGCCTGCCAATTGCCATGTGTGGGTCTGGTGTAACCAGAGAAGGTCACAGATATTCAATTCTGCAAAAAGCAGCCTTTAAAAATAAAACTCAATTCTTGGCATGTGTTGTTGCGATACTTCCTGTGTTCCAGACTTAATACTGAAGCCACCCACAGGACCACTGCCTCAGCCAAGTACAGTAAGAAAACAGGCCTTCTCACAGAAAGTTCATGTAAACAGTGTCCAGTGGCTGGGGTGGGTGACACTGCAGCAGGCTGAGAGGCACCACTGGACAAGCTTCAGCAAGCCATGCCAGAGACACTCTGCCCAGCTTTCCCAAAGTGCTGCTCATAAACATAAGTCCATGGACTGCAGAGACAAATGTCTCTTGGCACTCAGAACTTCCAACGCTAGGGAAGGCCATGCCCAGGTTTGCTTGTGACTCAATTTCTATAAAACAAAGAATGATGACAAGTGAGAAAGAGACCTCTCAGACAATCTCCCTATAATCCACACTGCCCATCCAGTTGTCCTTGAGTGTCTACTCTTTGATATAATTTACTAATCATTTTACTATATATTTTTTATCTTCTTAGCTAGATTATAAATTACATGAGAGCAGATTGAAATAATGCTACAACTGACTGTAATAAAGAATCAGTGGGAGCCCTGGGACTGTTTTTCTGCAACTAAACGTCTCATTCTGCATTTGCATCCTCTTCCCAGTGTGAGCATCACTGCCTCGGCCCCACCTCAGGTCAACAGGCCATAGAGTCTCATAAGGAGCAGACGACCTAGACCCATCGCACACATGTGCAATTTACAGTAGGGTTTGCAATTCCATGAGAATGTAATGCTGACAAGAGGCAGAGCTCAGGCAATAACATGAACAATGTGGAGCTGTAGTCAGTACAGTTGATGCTTCATTCACTTCCCCCGGTCACTCTCCTCCTGTTGCATGGCCTAGGCCATGGTCTGTAGCCCAGAGATTGGGGACTGCAGGTATAAAGAAACAACCACAGAAAGACACATTCTTCTTCCTTTTGTTGTTGCCATGCATAGACATGAAATCCATACCGGCTGCTTGCATCTTGCCGTTGACTTGAAGCTAGAGAATAAGCAAGAGCCAACGCATGGCAGGTAAACAGAGTTAGTCCCACCAGAGTGAATCAGGTTTTACCAGTGCTCCACTCTGCACTTTCAGTTATGTAATCCAATGCATTGCCTTACTGTTTGCACAGCTAGAGTTTTGCTTTTTTTCCATTTTACTTGCAGCCATACGCATTCTAACTCATAGAACATATGAAGATAAATGAGATACAATCAACCATCAAGGAGCTCACAGACTAGAATGGACAAACATGAAATCATACAGCATTGAAATTTATTAGTTACAGACAAGAGAATACTGGTCCAGAAATAAAGGTAGATCAGAAGGAGGAGGAAATGCCAAAGATGTAAGAGAGACAGCTTCACCACCTTCACTTATTCGATGAGGGACAGTCCATGAATGATGGTAAAGCAGTAATCGTCAATACTCACCTAGCCTCTCATCACAGAAAATGGCTTAAGCTTTATTTCCTCATCAATTTTAGTTGTTATTCCTCATATCTTAATATAGGGGAAGGAGGATGCCTTCTTAAAATTAAGAATGAAAATACTGGACATGTTCCATAACACCATTTCTCTTCCTGGATTCAGACTGGAAATTTCCCTTTTAAGGACTAGTTTTATCCCCGAAGATGAAACTCACTGCAGAATTATAGAAAATGAGAACACTTCACCCAGTGAAACTACACCTTTTTAATTGGCAGAAAAAAAAAACAAAGGATGATCACATAAATTCCTACCTTGTCTCCTGCTTCCTGGCCTGTATCTATTTTCTCATGCCGAGCGTTGGGAATCATCTTCTACTTCTCCAGCTGTCACACTGGTCCAGGCCACTCTTATGCCCATCACAGCCCTTTCTCTGATCATTTCAGCCACCTGTTCTCCCTACATCCATTCTACACCTATCCATTGCTGAGTTTTATGTCATTAACATCATTGATTTCACCTGCCATAAACTCGCAGGTGGCAAGCTATCAGTCATGAAATTAAACTCAGCTTTTGCCAAATTTCTTGCTGGTCTGGATGCTGCCTACCTCTTCCAGCGTTGTGTACCTCTGTGTCACCACACTCTAAGCACTCTGGCCTTCTTTCTCCTCCTTGAACAAGCCCAAAGCCTTTCCTCTTGCTCTTCTCTCTCTCCCATATGGTCACATGGCTCCTCAATGTAGATTCCAAAGCAGCCCAGATGAGGTTCTTCAGACTCTTCTTCACTCCGATGGTCAATCTTAGAAAACTAACAAAACACCCTATTTTATCTTCCTCGGGACATGAAATGAGTTTGTCTCCTTATTTATTTTTCTGTGGTCTCCACAGCTCCCTAGAATGTAAGCTCCTGTGGGGTAGGCACCTCACCTTCCCTGCCAGCTGCTGCATCCCCCTACCTTACAAGAGCATATAGAAGGTGCATATTGACTGTTCATTGAATAGTATAATACTGAGATTCCAAATGCTGCTTCTGTTCATTAACAAGTTTCCCATATCATTTCACTTCATATAGGAGGGGAGTTTAAGCTATCAGAATCTTGAGTTCAAAGTGCCTTCCTTATAGGTGGCACCTGTGGCTCAAAGGAGTAGGGCACCAGCCTCATATGCCGGAGGTGGCAGGTTCAAAACCTAGCTCCAGCCCTACAGCAAAAAAAAAAAAAAAAAAAAAAGTGCCCTACAGAATTAGTTTCAGAGCCCAGACAAGAATCCAGGGTGTCTAAGGTCTAGAAAAGTGATCATTTTATGACCCCTGCTATAATATTGCTTTGCTGGACATGCCTTCTCTGACCCTCTAGACTGGCAAGGAAAAAGCAATGAAGTTTGAAATCACACCATTTTCAAAGGCATTAAACAAGGACTGGGGTGAGGATAAGGACTGCACTGTAAAGCCAATGAAATACAACCCAAGGGCTGAGAAGGCAGTCAAGTCCAGAATCACACACATGAGAAAAAATCGCTCCTCATTGCCATTCTACTCATTGAGTAGAAGAGACAGATTAAGCAAGCTGTCTCAGATTAAGAGCTAAAATATTTCTGAATGTATATGAATCGTGCCCTGTGATTGCACCAATGTACATAATTATGATTCAATAAAATTATTTAAAAAAAACAAACAAAAAAAAGAGCTACAAGTTGTCAAAAGTATGTACAGAACTCTGTTCTGATTAAGAGAGTTACAGAATCTCAGCATGGAAGGATACTGACCCTCCTCAAAGTCTTCACACCATTCACCATATGCCTGGCTCAAAGTCATCAGCCTAATTTTAAATATCTCCAGTTTGGGAGAACTCACTGAATCCCAAGGAAACTCATTTTCTCTTGCAACAGCTCTGATTATAAAAATGTTCTTCATTATGCTGAGCTCAAAGTCTATAGTAGATTCTAGTTTTGCCACTTCAGAGTATGTAAAGGCAGGTATTGCATTACCCTTGAATTTCCTTTTTCCAAAGTTTTTTGATTACTTTTCATATGAAATGGTCTTTCTGACCAGAACACTTTTTTTTTTCTTTTGAGACAGAGTTTCACTATGTCATCCTCAGTAGAGTGCTGTGGTGTCACAGCTCACAGCAACCTCAAACTCCTGGAGTCAAGCAATTCTCCTGCCTCCACCTCCCAAGTAGCTGGGACTACAGGCACCCACCACAACGCCCAGCTATTTTTTGGTTGCAGTTGCCATTGTTGTTTAGCAGGCCCAGGCTGGGTTCGAACCCTCCAACCTTGGTGCATGTGGCTGATGCTGCAACCACTGTGCTACGGGCACAGAGCCCAGAACACTTTTTATGCTGATCTCTCCTTTTCTACATGGTGAAATATATCAAAATTCCTCACAAAGTAGGGCTTCAGATATAGGACGAGCAGCTTAGAAGCCAGAACTTTCCTTACACTAGAAATTATGTTTAGGTAACTGAAGTTATCAGTCTGTTTGAGCACCCAGAGCCACCCCCACCCACCTCCAGCCCACTGGAAACAATCCTGCATTGACTGTACCCCTCCCTCTCCTTCCAGGTCCTACTAAGGAAGGATTTTTGCTTGTTGAGAGAACAGATAAATTGACCTACATAATAAAGCGATAGAAAGGGGTAGGGTGGGGAGTAAGCGGAAGGGGGATCAAAAAACTTTATAGCCTGGTTATTGAGAAAAAATGTTTTTTCTTTTTTGTTTTGGTTCACTTTTGGAGCTAAAGTGCGTAAGAAGGAAACACTGGAGCAGCTACAAGGTGTTAGAAGAATTGGAAGGAAAAAGGAAAGGTGACATTATGCAGGGTGGAGGTGGCTAGTCATGGAATTCTTTGTGATGTGGAAGGTTTCAATTCTTTTAACTGCCATTAGTTGTTAGGCTATGTTCCCTTGAATGTGATGCACCATGCTGTGACCAAAAGGGTCACTGAATACGTAAGGTTATACATACTAAAAATTTATCCTATAATAATTATAATATTTATAGCGATTTTACTCTGTACCATCCATGAACTATACTGAAGACTTTACACTTATCTCATTTAATTCTTAAGCAGCCCTTTGAGGTACATGCTATTATGATCCCCATTTTTTCAGATGAAGAGGCTGGAAAATATGGAGAAGTGAAAGAAATTATTCACAGATACAAGCTACCTAATGGCATAGTTTGTCCTCAGACCTCTGTCTGACTCTAAATCCCACATGTCATCTATCATGGTGGTCCCATGGTGGAATGGCCCCATGAATGTCCAGGAAAAAGCAGAGAAAGATTTTCTAGGAATTGTCTGATGCTCCATGGAGATCACACTACTTAAAGTTTCCCTCGTGGTTAATAGTCAACCACTGATACAATATCGAGATCAGAACCCAAACCAGAGTGATAGTTGAGATTTATGGCACATGCCTTAGAAGGAGATCCAAACTTTCAAAAACTTCAATCTCATTTTCTACAATGTTGATCGCACAATTTTAGCCCATGGCTGTTTTTTATTTTTCTCCTTGAATGCACCAATTCAGAAAGTTTTAAAACAAAACTGGGTTCATGAAAATGTAATTGATAAAGCTAACTCTTTCCTAGTTGACTTTTTATGGTTTCAGCTAAAATGCAAGCTAAACTGAATTCCGCGATGAACTATACTTCATAATAATTGTAGTCTATTTGTATGCAAATAGCTGAACGACATCTCTCAATTTCAGACTCTGGCTGTAAATTCACATTAGTTTGGGGGAGATTCTAATTATGAATCTGATATAATGGGTATTGAATTAATGAGAAACTCTGACACCAGTTTTGAGAGTTAACACTCATTATTTACTATTTGAACCTTGGGTTAGAATGGAGTGTCTTTATGATAAAATGTATTGGGTGGTACCATAACTTTTTGATCTAAAACAGCTATTCATTTCTCTGAGCCACAGGGTAGAAAAATGAGAATAAAAATGATTCCTTGATAGGATTATTAGGTAATTAAATAAGATAATATATATGAAGTGCTCAGGAAAATATTTATGAATCAAGAAATTACAGTTTTCCCTATCCTCTGTTGCCAGGTCACCCTAATGATCATTTGGTACCTCTAAGTGGTCCAACCTTAATAACTCCTTTCACAATGAACTGCCTTTCTCCAGATGTCCTACAGAAGGGATTGCTCCATGGCCCCAGCCTAACCTTTAAAATCAAGACAGAGACAACTTTTAACAGAAATGAGAGAGTCGAAATCAAACTCACAGTCCAAGGCCAAGCAGAATCATAAGTAAGGTCTGCTCCAGGTCAAGAAGTTGTCTACCTAGTGTCACATAATATTCTCCAGCATGAATGATGCCCACCCAGCTGTGCATTTCTGAGGACAAGGGCCATGGAAGGAAGGCAACATTCTTTACAGGAGATGTTTATTTTCTCATTAATAAAGGGAAATTACTTTGTTGGTTGGGAGCCCAGATTTTAAAATTACTCCCATGGCTGTATCTAAAACCAATTCAATGTTTTAAAACTCAAATTTGTTTTGCATAATAGACTTGAGGCTGTCAGATCTTGTGACATGGCCGGTCATAAAATGTTCCATGGGAACAGAATGGGCCATACTGGGGGAAGTGGGAAGACGAAAATTATAATTGCCTATGTCCAGAGGGGCATAGTAAATGCCTAGGACAAACTCAGCTTCAGAAAACAGGAAAAATTCATCCAAATGGGTGGAAGATGTTTACACTATTTCTTGACAGTACAGTGTGATTAAAGGAGACCAGACTTTAGAGTTGGACAAACAGATCCCGGCTCAAATTCCAGCTCTGCCCTTTTTTCTCTGGATGACATTGGGTAAGTTACTGATCTTGCTAAGCCTCAATTTCTTCGACTGTGAAATGAGGTTCAGTCATAATATTAATTTTGTTATGAGGTAGAAAACGATTAAGTAAAGCCCTTGGCCCAAAGCCACATATAAGTGTTCAATAAAAGACAGCTGTTACACAATTATTTTGTTGTTGTTATTTGTGTGTTAGTAGCTATTATACGATAGTTAATCTGCTCATTTTGTCTCTTACCCTCCAGAATAAAATACCCTGGCCTATATTAATATCCCCATCTTACAGAGCAGAAAACTGATTCATATCAAATGCCATATAGTTAAAGACAATAGATCTGAAATTGGAACCTAGGCATGGTTGATTTCAAAGCCCACATTATCTCCATTGCTTATATCACTACTGTGGAAATGAAAATCTTCATTAGTAAGATGTAGGCTTTAATCTCAGAAATGCTTTGATAAAGAGATAATAGGACATCCTGACAGGTTAGTATGTAGAATCCAGTGAAAAACTATTTCAGCAATCTGGACAAACAGGGTAGTGTTTGGGGACATCAGCAAGAAGATTCCAAGGGCATATTGAAGGTAAGGTCTCAAGGCAACAAGGCCAGACTCAGAGCTGAGCTGGCCTCGACATCAGCAAGGTAGGTGATTCCAGATTACCTCCAACTTCACTAGAGTTCTTAAAATCCCAGCTGACAGCAGAAGGATCCAATTCAGGGTATGATATTGAACCAGCTGAGTTCCAGGTGGGACTCAAGTAGATCCAAATGTGAGGAGGAACAAGGAAAAGCATGAAATCAGGCAAGTCCTGACTTCAGCAAAACAATTGATTGACACTTCTTTTTAACTTTACAAACAGTTTCTCTGAAATCATGCAGACACAGTCTTAAACCTGTCAATTCTAGAGGCTCCAGATTTATACATTCACACTGCAAAGTCATTCTCCAAGTTCAACACTACAAAAATGCAATGTTTCTTTCTCTTTATTGCTATCTACTGTTTCATTACCTTGGGTTTGTTAATAGCTGCTTCTCTAGCTCTTCAAATTAGTAGGGACCTTCTCCAGGAGCATTAGCAGTTCTGGAAATTAGTAACACTCCTTGGCTTATGACTTACCCCTGTGACCCATGAAGGGGATGTTTATTGCAGATTCAGCAGATACAAAAAGCAGATGATGTCACTACCTTTACCCCTGTCTGTGGCAGACAGACATTACTAATCAATCATAGCACTCTTTTCAATTTGGCCTAGAAATCCTCACAATCATGCCAAGTGATCACTATCAATAGATTAGATTTACTTTGTGATAAAACTTACTGACCAGTGAGGCCTGTTAGTTTTCCTTTCAATAGTTCACTGAAATAAAAATAAAGTTAATTATGACAGTTTTAAAATGACTTCCCTGGTTAATTGTATAAATAAATGCCATAAGTACATTGAAATCTTAACTAATGTAAAACAAACCAAAAAAAATCCATCATATAAGAAAAAAATTAAGAGCCCTGAATTTTCTCATTATAATAGCTATTGATTGATTTCAGCTATGAGAGCATATACTCTGTGCCAAGTTGTATTCTAAGAACTCTACCCATGTTAATCACATTTAATACTCATTATAGATCAAATATCTAGTTTTATCATTTTTTTACAGATGATGAAGGGAGTATTAAAAAGGCTAAATAAGTTTATAAAGGTCATACAAGGTCATTAGAGGTAATAATAAGATTCAAATCCAGGTTTACCTACCTTTACAACCAATGTCCTTAACTTCTACTCTTCGTATTGTTTGAATGAGTTATGCAAAGGCTAAAACAAAAAGCTAAGTTGTCAAACAATAGATATGCCCCAGGATATTCTTTTTTTTTTTTTTTTTTTTTGTAAGACAGAATTTATTCACAGAAAAGAAAGAAAAGAATACAGAAAACATTAAGGCATCTGTTAGAGGGAGAAAATTCTAGTGGGGAGAGAGAAGCTCTCTCCGTTTCTCTCCCAG
>CAUYON010188411.1:0-22086 GCA_963573935.1 Arctocebus calabarensis
CTTCTCCCTGACCTCTCCAACATACAAGGAAGACAATGCAGCACATATGGCTGCTCTCCAAAACTCATCTCCTGACACCTCCTCTCACCCCATACTTGTTTAAAAATCATAATCACCCTCTAGTTGGCCAATTAAAACTACATGCCCCTCTCAGCAGGAAGAAGCTACAGAAGAGAGAACTCGTCGTCCCCTATCCCAAGGCCAACCCTCTATTTTTAAAATATCAAGAAGGGAGGAATGTTAGATCATCGCACGACTTCATTTCTCTTCGCACCAGAGCGGTAACACCTTATTGGCTGTTCTACTGTCCCGTCACCTCCCCTAACCGGACCTACACAAGGTGCCCTTGGCTTTTGTTCCCTCTCTTCTCTTCTTCTCGTCTCTCTCTGCCCCCTCCCTTCCCCCTCCGTGTCTCTCTCGCTCCTCTCTCCCTCCGTTTCTCTCTCTCTCCCCCCTCCTCCTTAATGCTGCTCTGCAGCTTCCCCCGCCAATAAAGACCTTTGGTACAAGCCTTGGTGTTCTGTGAGGTTTGTGTCGGCCGAGTGCCCCCTTTCATCTGTAGTAACTGGCCTGCCCGGGCAATGTTGTTTGCCACCACCCTCCTTCCCTAGAGTTGAAGGCCTATGAGGCTCTGACCTGACTTCTGAGTTGTTGCAGGCGATTAGTTTATCAAATATCTTCCCACCGTGTCTACGTTGTGATTCTTTTTACCTCCAATAACATTTTTCCTTATCATTGTGCCATTTGGCACTCAAGTGTCATCTGTGTGTCCAGACAGACTCTTCACTGTGGCTTGTGGGAGTCATCTTTGTAGTGGCGTGATAGGTAAGGTTCTGCTATGGTAATGCTGCCTTAATGCTGTGGCTCATGTGAGCAGGGATTTCTCTGGTTCTCACTGTGTACCTGCCATTGCTTGGGTCTCTGCTCCATCCGACCATTCACTTTGGCTCCCAAGTAGACAGCGGTCCGCCTCCTGAAACTCAGGTGTTTTCTGCAGTACAAGGGAAGGAAACAGAAAATCTCACCTCAGTCCTTAAAGCTTCTGCCCCACACATCCCTTCTGCTCACATTTGGTGGCCAATTCGTGCTTCACAGCCACATCTCACTTCAAGCAGGTAGGAGCAGTGGTCTTACCTACAGGGGAATGTCTGGCTCAGAGCACTGTGGCTACCATGACACCATTCACAGATTCTTGGTATGTACCAAAATTTGCTTCTGGACTGTCTAGGCCTGGTGCCTATTTTATAAGGCATTCTTCCATTCTCCCTTTCCAATACATTCTGTGGTTATTAATCTATTCAAACTTAACAACCTATTCTGAATCAATTTAGTAACTTACATATTTTCTTTTAAAAAATATTTGAATAGTTGGATTATCATGTATTTACTTTACATTATGATTTGGAATCATTCATCCTATTTCTAGTTTTTCTAGCTTTGCTACTCATCTGTTCAAACATATTTTTTTATCAACAGGAGGAAATAACGAGACTCCTCATGCACTGAGAGCATAAAACGTCACAGCCACTTCAGAAGGCAGTGTGGCAGTTTCTCAAAAAAAGATAAGCAGGGCAGTGCCTGTGGCTCAAAGGAGTAGGGCACCGGCCCCATATGCCGGAGGTGGTGGGTTCAAACCCAGCCTGGCCAAAAACTGCCAAAAAAAAAAAAAAAAAGATAAGCATAGAGTTACCATATCACCTAGCAATTCCACTCTTATATCTTAGCCCAAGAGATGTGAATACGTTTATTCCCAGGTACACATATATTGAGGACAGTAGCATTTATAATACCCCAAAAAGTAGAAACAACCTAAATGTTCATCAAATGATGAAAAAATGAACTAAACATGGTACATCAGTACAGTAGAATATTATTCATCCTTCAAAAGGAATGAAAGGCGGAAAACCTTGAAAACATCAGCACTGGTGACATAATCAGACTCCGAAGAACACGCTGCATGAGTGAATTCACACGCAGTGTCTGGAACAGGTAGATCCTGGGAGATGGGAAGCAGATTTGTGGCTGCTGAGAGGAGGGGAGAAGCAGGTAAACGGAGTGGCTGCCAATGTACACGGCTCCCCACGGGTGATGCGAAGTTCTGGGGGCAGGTTGTCACACAACTCTGTTTTAAGCATAACCAAACCCATTGAGTTGCACACTTTGCTTTTCAGTAAAGTTCTTTTTAAAAGAAGAGAAAGCAACAGAATTTATAATCTTCATTCATATCCTGAACAGGACAATGCCTTTGCTGCTGTCCCAGGCCCCTCTCCATCCCTCTTCTTGGGGTTTTTTAGCAGGACCGTCTACTCACACTGCCTCCGACTTAGATGTCCTTTCCACCAAGTTCACAACTCTGCAAACTGACTCCCGGGGGGTTAGGAATGTTGGTCAGGTCCAAGCTCCATTGCCAATGATAGTCACAAGCCTCAAGATATCGTTGGTGAGGACATAGCAAAAAGCTAAAGTAAGAATGACAATTTTAGGATTATTGCTTAAAGCCAGGAGTGACCAGGGCAAATGCCAAATGCCACTGTTATGCACATGTTTGAAAAAGGGGAAAAACGGTACCACTTAGCGGCAATTCTCAACAAAGTAAAGGGGAAATACAGAGAGGAAAACACATTGCTTGAAAAACCAAATTTCAGCTTACCATTGCTTTCATTTGCTTTCAGTGACATTCACATGGATATGACAGATGCCACCAAGGCCAGGCATAGGCTAGCTCTGCTTGTCAAAAGTGCTCATGTTTGAAGTGGAAACAATTGCATGTGGCCTGTTGCGAGTGAGAATCCAGGAAGGCAGTTAATCTCTGGCTGTCCTCCTCTGGGGTTGGATGACACACTTCAGCAGACAGGGGTCCAGCCTTTGGTGTCTTCTGCTCAGAGTTCTGGAGAGCATGGTGTGTATTCACAGTGCAACCATAGTTTCTTCAATTGCAAATTCTGGAGAATAGCTATGAGCTTCCTCACAGGAACAGTGGATGAATTTAAATGAGAATGTTGAAGAGAGTGTACACCACACCTCCAGGTCTGGCCCTGAGGTTTTCGGTAGGAGAACAAGTAAGAACAAATTGTGGGGGATACAGATGTGGCTGTGGGATCCTGGTGGTGCTCATCGCGCCAGAGCTCAGCCAGGCGGGAGTAAGAACGGAAGCTGCACGGTGAGGCTGGGACACAGGAGAAGTGATGGCATCACCCTCCCCCCAGGGGCTGGCTTGCTGCCGCAGCTCCAGCCATCGTGGCCCTGTGGTCCTGGAGTGGACTCACACTCCTGGACTCTCCTCATTGCCCACATTGGGGAAAGCTGTGGCTGAGCCCACTGCCTCCAAAGCAGATGAAGACTCCCGACGCAGAAGAGATCAAGGCTGATGGGGACTTTTTTGCTGTTTAGTATATTTGCTAAAGGACTACCAGATTTAGGAGTAGAAATACAGGACACTGCTAAATTTGAATTTCAGATAGACAACAAATAGAGTTTGAGCATAAGTATGTCTCAAATATTGAAAATTTAACTGGGTATGTGACATTTTATCTGGAAGCCCCAAGTGCTTGGTATTTTAATATCAGATGTAACAGAGAACCACAGTTATTATGGGACCTTTGGCACATACTCACTGCATCGCCTTAGTCAAAGCATATACAAAACAAATTAGAACCTACCTCTCTTAAAGAGCTCATTTGCTTCATGGACTTCTGGCATCTACCCTTGGACCACTCTCGTGGTCTCTTCAGCCTGTGTGTGTGTTCTGTGTTACATGTGTGTGCTCACACACGTCTGTGTGTATATGTGTGGCTGGGAGAAAGAAAAAGCATCTGCGGTCTATCCTTTTGTCTGAAGTGTGTGCCGGAGGACCTGGGTAAGGCATCTGAGTTCTGTCTCTTTGTGCAACCAAGAGGTATTGCCGGCAGACCTGGGGTAGGCGCCAGACTTGTCTTCTGTCATCTTGAGCCCTGGAGTTACTGGTGAGTCACAGAGCCTCGCAGAATAGGACACTTTGTGATAGTCTCAGGGAATAAAAGAAGATCTTAACAAAGACCTATTTATTCCAAGCTCTCAAGCAGATCCCTCCAAAAGAAAGAAAGGTAGAATGAAAAAAATAAGCCAAATGATACTTTTAAAGACAGGAGCTTCATGTTTCTTGTACCTTAGCATATAATTTCCAAGATGTCAGTCATTTAAGTACATATTGTGGCTTTTTTTTGTTGAGGTGCAGGAACCTTTTAAAATGAGAAATGAAGACAGTCCCATGGACAACTAACGCCAGTAGTCTGTAAAGAATTTTTTTTTCATATTGTACATGTGGCTACTAGCAAATCTGATGGAAGTTTATTTTCATATATTAAGAAAGAAATGCATATTTTGATCTTCAGATAAGAAAAAGGCACTTCAGGGCCTTATCACTTCATGGCAGATATTTGCAAAATTATGTGACTTGTTCTGGGAAACAACAGGGACGTCTTTCATTTTCTTTTGTTTGGTTTAGTTCAAACATTAAGAAGTGGATGCAACCAGTAGGAAAAGGTGGCTCATGCCTATAATCCCAGCACTCTGGGAGGCTGAGGCAGGAGGATTGCTTGAGTTCAGGAGTTCAAGACCAGCTTGAGCAAGAGTGTGAGCTCATCTGTACTAAAATAAAAAAAAAAAAATTAATCCAGTGTTGTGGTGGGCATGTGTAGTCTGAGCTACTTGAGAGGCTGAGGCAGGAGGATCACTTTAATACTGGAATTTTGGAATTTTGTTTTCAGTAGGTTTTTGGTCTTGGTGATTCAAAGAATGAATCACAGATCAGTAGTAAGATCGGATTTATTTACAGAAAAGAATACAAAAACACCAAAGCTCTCGGCAGGGAGAGAAAACCCAAGTCCGGAGTAAAAAGCTCTTTCTGTGTTCCGTCTGTCTGTCCCCAGGCTCTTTGTCACATGGGGCCCTCTGTAGTTACATTTAACGGGGTTCGGTAGTTGCATCTAGCATGTCTGGGACCACGTGTGTGGGACATGTCTGGGTCGTGTTTGGGTCATGGATGAATGGCTGTAATCCCTTTCATTCCCAGACCTAGGAAATGGGGGTTCCCTGTTCAGCCACAAGTGCAAGCAGAGGACAACCTAAGGAGCTGGTGTCTCCCCACCAGTTGTCTGGCCCTTCTGGCTACTGGAGCCTCCTGCAGGCCCCCCTGCCTACCCTCCAGCCTTCTGGTTCCTCTGCTCACTGCCATCGCACCAACACGCCAAGGTGGAGGCAGCCGGTCGGCCCCCCACAGCTCCACAGAGCTGGCTGCGGTGCCACGTGTCCTGCATCAACTTGAGTCCAGGAGTTTGAGATTGCTGTGAGCTAGCCTGATGCCATGGCACTCTAGCCTGGGGCAGCAGAGTATGACTTTGTTAAAAAAATTAATAATAATAATAATAATAATTAAAAATGTAAAAAAAAAGTAGATACAGCAAAATGGAAGTAGCTTTCTCATTATCTCCTTCAAAATTTTATGCATTAAAAAAAACTTATCTGTGTACATTTCTTTTTGCTAAAGGATAGAGATTAGGTGTGGTGGCTCATGTCCATAATCTCAGGGCTTAGGAGGCTGAGGAGGGATCTCATGGGCTCAGGAGTTTGAGACCAACCTGGACAACATATCACTATGCTGGGAATATCCTCCCAGGGAAACCATATATGAGTGGGGTGACGGAGCTGAGTTTGGCAAAGGCAAGAGGTCGCGTGTGAAAAAGCCGTGTAGTAGGAGAGAGCAGTGCATTGTTCAAGGATTTGGAAGAAAGTCAGCACAGCCAGAACAAAGTGGGAGAAGAGTGTGGGGTATGGTGAGCTGCAGCCTTTGCTCTATTTTTATTTGTTTAAAAAATGCCTTTAATAAAACTTGATTTTTAGAGCATATTTTATTTTCTCTGGGTATAAAATCTTAGGTTGACAGTTTTTTTTCCTTCAGTGCTTTAAAGATATGATTACATTGCTTTCTGGTTCACATATTTGGGATGAGATGTCACTGGTAATTCTTACTGTTTTTCCTCTGCAGATGATGTATCTTTAACCTCTGATGAGTTTACAATTTTCATCTTTAGCTTTGGTTTTCACCAGCTTGGTTATTATGTGGTTTTTCTCTGTGTTTATTCTGCTTAGAGTTTTTGGAGCTTTTTGGATCTGGCAATTGAAAACTGTCATTAAATTTGGAGGAAAAATTTTTGATCATTACTTCTTCAAATTAGACTGTTTGATATTGTCTCACACCTCAGTAAGGCTCTGCTTTTCTCTTCTTTTTTTGTATTATGTTCAACTGTGTGTGCTTTAAGTTAGGATATTTACTTTTGGACTTTCTACAACTTTCCTCATGTTTTCTATGCAATGTTCAATCTGCTGTTAAGCCCAGGTGATTAACTTTTGTTTTATGCATTATATTTTTCAATTTTCAATTTCAGTTGTATACATTTCCAACTTACAGTTTTTATTTCTTTGCGTAGACATTCCATCTGTTCACTTATTCTCTCCATCTTTTTCTCCAAATCTTTGAAAGATCGAGCACAGCTGTTTGAAAATCATTTTCTTTTTTTTTTTTTTTGGAACAAAGTCTCACTTTGTTGCCCAAGCTACAGTTCTGTGGCCTCAGCCCAGTTCACAGCAACTCAAACTCCAAACTCCTGGCTTCAAGCAATCCTCCTGCCTCAGCCTCCTGAGTAGTTGAGACTATAGGTGCCTGCCACCACACCCAGCTAATTTTTCTACTTTTTAGAAGAGTTGGGATCCTGCTTTGCTCAGGCTGGCTTGGAACTCCCGACCTCGAGTGATCCCTCCACATCAGCCTCTCAAAGTGCTAGGATTACAGGTATGAGCTACCCTGCCCAGGCTATTGAAAATCTTTATTTGCTAAATTCAATGTCTATCATCTCTGGGTCTGTTTATATTATCCATGTTACTGCCTTCTTTGGCTTCAGGTTACATTTTGTATGTTTGGTAATTTTTACCATATACTAGCTATTGTATGTATAGATACTCTGCTGATGTGAGTATGAATTATGCTGATTCTTTTGAGGAGTTTTCAGTGTTTTTCTGATTGTCAGTTAATTTAGCAGCAGATAAGCATCATCTTGAAGCTTTGTTTTAAGTTTTGTCAGAGAGGGTGGACGGGATCATTCACTAGCAGATCTAGGGGTTCCTCACAATGGCACTCTTAGTTTTGGACCAGACATGTCGTGTGCATTGTACATCTAGAACAACCCTAACTCTTTACTAGGTGCAAATAGCATCTTCAAAGTTGTGACAACCCCAAAATAACTCTAAACATTGTAAATAGACCCTAATTTTATCCCGTCACTTGTATTTATTTATCGCCTTATTTTCAGGGATAATATTGGACTCCATTGAGAATCACTAGATTAGAATAACACTAATTCTAATTAGTGCTTTAGCAATTACACCTCAGTAAAGTTTTGGGGATCCCACTGGAATACTTGGAGTATATGGCAGGGTCTTGCTGCTCTAGATGTTTGAAATGTTGACATCTCCATCTAACAAGTTCCAAGTTTCTTTGATAGACCTCATGGAGCCTCATTCTCTGCAGAAACAGCATTATATTTTACCAAAAATTTAAGGGATTCTCCATGCAGACATGTAAAGCTTTATCTCTGTGAAGCTCTGTCTTCCCCTGTATCCTGCTCTGCAAATTCCATTCATTTTTGCAGCTTAGAACTCAGCTTTCCCTTTGGACTCTTCTTTTTCTTTTTTGAGACAGAGTCTCACTATGTCGCCCTCAGTAGAGGGCCATGGCGTCACAGCTCACAGCAACCTCAAACTCTTGAGTTTAGACTATTCTCTTGCCTCAGCCTTCCAAGTAGCTAGGACTACAGGTGTCCACCACATCACCCTGCTATTTTTGTTGCTGTTGTTGTTGTTGTTTAGCAGACCCAGGCCATGTTCAAACCTGCCCCCCAACCATAGAGCCACAGGTGCTGAGCCCTTTGGACTCTTCTTATATAGTAGCTTGGAAAATGCTCTCAGGCAGAAAGTTGTGCTGAGCTCTCCCTGTGAATTTCTCTTCTGCTAAGGATCATAGCTCTGTGCTATATATACTTTTCAAT
This sequence comes from Arctocebus calabarensis, assembly GCA_963573935.1. NCBI lineage: Eukaryota > Metazoa > Chordata > Mammalia > Primates > Lorisidae > Arctocebus > Arctocebus calabarensis. The sequence continues at coordinate 8,079 of CAUYON010188411.1, forward strand.
GCTTGAAAACATTGTTTCATATATTCTGTTCACTTTTGCAGTTGTTTATAATGGGAGATTATGTCTGATAGTTATTACTTTATCGAGGGAAGTTGCTGTCTCCTCACTCTAGTGCCATATTTTTTTCAATTACTTTGGATTTGTAATCATAAGTTACTATCAAGCATAGAAAGACAAAGAAGCTGGCAGGATGAAACAAAACATCATCAAAAAAATCCAATATTGTATATGTTCGGGGTATTTTCAATTAACAATGGTGACTCTGTGACAGTTAAAGCTCTTTGTTTGAGATCCACTTGGCTAACACAGGACCTGGGATGCATGGCACTATGATATGTTATGATAATATAATTATTTGTATGTAATGGGATTAAGAGTCCTATTCAATTATTTATCAAAGGTAGCATAGATCATCTGGTAATCCAAACCCCTTCTTTAAGTGAAGAAATTGAAACCCAGTGTTGGTAAGTGATTCATAAGCCACATCAGTAGTTCAATCTCAGAACTGAGTTTTTTTTTTTTGAGACAGAGTCTCATTTTGTCACCCTCGGTAGAGTACTGTGGCATCACAGTTCACAGCAACCTCAAACTCTTGGGCTTAAGTGATTCTCTTCCCTCAGCCTCTCGAGTAGCTGGGACTACAGGCACCTGCCACAACGCCCAGCTAATTTTTGGGTCTAGTTGTAGTTGTCATTGTTGTTTAGTAAGCCTGGGCCAGGTTCAAATCCGCCAGCCCTGGTATACAAGGCCGGTGCGGCTCTAACCACTTGGCTATGGGCACTGAGCCAGAATTGAGTCTTAAAATTGGATTTTTCCCCCCTCATCAGTTCACCAGGCTCAATCCCTGGACCTCCAAATACCACTCACAGTTGAACTCTGGATGTAAATTGTCAGACCAGAGCCTGTTGTCTCCTCTCAGTTCATTTTTATGTGACTTAATAAACCACTGTAATAAAGAGTTCACTGTAATGAAAGAATATTGGCTTGGAAGGTGGGTGGTAGGGGTTCTACCCAACTGTGGTCCCTGGTACTCCTCGGGCCTGAACACCAGCGGAGTGCTCTGAATCTCCATTTCTCCCCTCTGAAGAATTAGCTTATATCTTTTTAATGTTCCCACCAGTTCTAACATCCAGCAGGATATAGGAACATGCAGATGTTTTCCTCTACAAAGCAGGTGATACAAGTTGAAGGGAATACGGATTGTTTTATTCCTGTGACTGAACATGTGAGCAGCTGTAACTGTGGGGGGACTGTTCTCTCCTGCTGTGTGTGCCAGTGTGTGCGCACACACGTGTGTGTGAGAAGAAGGAGAAAGTATGTATGCAAAGCATTATGGAACTTTTATGGGAAGTTTGGGATGTGTGTAAGAAAGCTGACAGCTTGTCATATTTAATGAGGCTCCGAGGATGCTAAATCATCATGACCGAGAAAGGCTGTGTTATTTTCCCATTTAAATCTCACAACATTTATTAAAGTGCCTACTTATTAGTAAGCATTTCTGTATTTTTTCCCTTTCTGTATTCAGTGAGGAATCAGCAAGGAAACGTATTTCTAAAACTTTTCCGTGTTATAGAAATGAACTGTGCAGTAGTATGCTGAGTTTAGAAAAACACACTTGAAACCTCTTTGGTCTTTTTTTTTCTAATTTTGCCTTGCACTGGGTTGCTTTTGCTACGTAAGTGGTACATGGTGTCTTGGGTGAGTTCAGAAGTGGTCTCAATGAGGTCAGAGCAAGAAGCAGAAGCAGTGCTTGGGCACAGAAACGTTAAAATGAAACTGTGAACAGAAATGTTCCTGCAGCTTGAGTTATTTCCCCAAGTGCTTCCAGTAGATGTAACTTTGTAACTCCTCTGCAGCCCCACAGTTAATATAAACTCCTCTCCTTTCACGCATAGGGATAGATTTACTGAGCTGATAATAAGATTTTTCTTATTCTTCTTCTCAGTGATGATTTATTTAAATTCTCCAACTAATTTAAATTTAATAATAAAAAAAAGAAATTGGCACACTGCTTTATGGAAGCTATATTCATCTTCTCCAAAAACACTGTAGTATTCAACACTGTGCAAAAGTGGCAGCAACTGTAACTGGATTTAATTAAAAACAACAAATCATTCAGTTGTAGTGATGGGTGCTGCACACAGCCTGCTGGAGATGTGCCTGACGTCGACGGTGTTTCAATCTTAAATATTTGATTGGACGGAATCATGGAGCTGATGCTCAGGCTTCAACTTGGCTTGACAAGGTGTCATTTGAGGAAGTGGTGGCTTTCTTTTGATCTTGGGACGGCGAGAGGTGACAAGTCAGGAGAAGATGGAGTTAACTTGGGTTTCCCTTTAATTGTGTGTGTGTGTGTGTGCAGGCACACACAGAGAATGCATTCAGTAGATAAAGTCCAGTAACATGGAAAGGATTTTCTGGGGAAGCCATTTACTACTAATTATCTGTGAGGCTATGAGATTTTTACTTAACTCTCTCATGCAGGGCGAAAATGGACTAAGAAGTGTTGAGACTGATGTGCAGCTATTCCCGGCCCAGCCATCATTCATCTCTTCCTTGGGATCTTCGGAAGCCACAGCGTCTCCGATGTTCTTCTGTGCCATTTCTTCTCTCTTCCAGGCTGGCTTAGGGAACGGTCTGTGACCTGGTCACGGACGGGTAGAATGAGGAGGAAGATGTGGACAGTGTGGGCTCGGCTCATCAGAGTGAAATGGCCATGAAAGGCAGATTTTATTTTGAAATAAGTATCTGAGCTGCTTAGGCTACTTGCGCTAATAAGTGTTTCTGGTTCTAAAAATCCCCAAGAAAAGAAATTATGCAATGCCATGGAGGCGCCTTGGAAACCGTATATGCAGTATTCTCGTATGTTTACACTAAGTCCTGCCTCTGTGGATTCAACCAAACATCCGTTGAAAATATTCGGGTGTGAGGTGGGAGGAAGGAGTGGCTGCATCCATATGGTACATGTACAGACTTCTTTGGTGGTTATTCCCTAAACAATACAATCTAACAACTGTCTATGTAGCATTTGCTTTGTCTGATTTAAAGTGTATAGGAGGATGTGCTTAGGTCATATGCAAATTCTACCCCAGCTGTGGATTTTGTCTTCCTTGAGGGGCCCTGGAACTAACACTGTGGATGTGAGGGAGGACTGGATAAACACTGAAGGAGAAGGTGAGACTAGTTCTACATAAATCAGCTCTCACAGGGTGGTTTGGCTAACAGCACTCAGGCTGACTGGCCAACGTGCACACAGGTTGCACCTCTGCAGCAGCCACTTGGCAGGCTGGACCAAAGTGCCCTCCGGGGAGCTGGGCTGGAGGAGCCTGGCCGGATGCACACCTGTCACGCTCCTCTCAGGCGCCCCAGACGCCCGTTCCCAGGCCCACCTTTCAGTGTTCCTCCCTTCAAGTGTCCGTAACCATCTGTTTACCCCATTTTTCCATCTTTTTGACAATTACAAATTTTTTTTTAGTATCAGTTAACTTGTGTCAGGTAATAACCTCTGTTAGGGCTATCACTTTTAGACTAACAAATAATTGTAAGATAAATGACACCCTGCTTTATAAGACACTTCAGGCATCTTCCTGCAACTACAGGTAGTGGGGAGGGAAGGAAGGGCGCAAAGTGACTTCTTGTGACAAATATTTCCTAATTCCTTCTCAGTCCAGACTTGGTCCCAAGGTCAGAATTCTTCTCTAAGACAAACTGGAGTGGTTTGTACCCCAAGCCCTTGAGTGAACCTCACTTACTCAAAGACAAAAGGCTGAAATGGAACAAAAAATGCGTAAATTTTGCCAGCTCAACTATTTCCTCTCTGAAGGTAGAAAATAGCCTGCTTAATACTAGGACACTATTGTCGATGTGAATCTGAAAGATAAATGGGAGCTTGGCTTTTGCAGTAAGCCTCTAGTTAAGGCTGAGAGTTTACACAAAGGCACTGTTCCCTTGTTCTCGGTCTGTGTAAGACAGGCTGTGAATTGGCGCAGATTCCCTGGGCAGGACTGAAATTTATGGGGAGGATTCAGAAGGTGGCATAGAGATTTAGGAGTTCCTAAATGTACAGACCACAATAAGCATCTTATACTGCTCAAATAGCACTTTCGTTTTGTGTTTTGTAGCTCATGGTCAGTGATCTGTTTATGCCTCCCACCCGGGTCATAGGCAGTTACAAGAACAGACTATTCCACGCTCAGGGGTGTGAAGGGCCGGGGAGGGTGGAGTGTTAGCAGGAGCTCCCTAGAGCAGCAGAATGGAGGAGAAGCTGGGCGCCGGGCAAGGGCCTCCACCAGAGAGGACGAGCCTTCCACGGTGAGGCAAGCCGTGCTGTTCTCCAGCAGCTGCGAGTGGAGAAGTTGCTTCATTACCCAGGAGAACTGGCCATCTCAGGAGCTGCCCAGGCAGTGACCCAGAGCGGGAGCTGGGGCAGGACAGGCTGGTGGCTCTGCCACAGGAGACTCTCTGTTTTCACGGAGGTCCTGAGTTTGTGAGGCCTGTGTGATGCATCACAGGATTCTACATGCATTGAAGCTGAGGTTCTAAAGCAAACACGGTCACTTACCTGCCCTCTTAGTTTTTTCTTCTCTTCAAAACAAGGAGGGAAATACAAACATCTTGAAGGGAAGACACCTCTCACAGGAGGACCCCACAGGCACCATTAATCCTGCCACAGGTCTTGGCCACCTTCTCACCAGAGGTGGGCCTCACTCAGTGGGCTTTGGGTTTCATGGCTGAACCTAAGGCATCTGTGAGTTCGGTCAGTATTTTCTGAGTGTCTGCTAGGTCAAGGTGCCATGTAGACAGAAAAAGGAAAACTTTGAAAAACACAGACACCACTGTGATGGTTGATGTTGTGTCAACTTACCATGGGCAGCCCAGGTGACACATTCTGAGTGTGTGTGTGAAGGAGCTTCCAGAGGAGATCGGCCTTTGAATTGGTGGCCTCAGTAGAGCAGATGGCCCTCCCCAGTATGGGTGGCACCATCCTGTCTGTCTCACGCCCATGTGGAGAACCTTTTTCTTTTTCTGCCTCACTGCTGAAGCTGGGACATCCCATCCCATCTCCTGCAGCCCTCAGATTGGCGTTTACCCTGTCGGCTCCTTAGGCCTCCAGCTCTGATTGAATTGACCCAGTTCTCCTGGGTCTCCAGATGGCAGACAGCAGAATGTGGGGCTTCTAAGCCCTTTTGTCATGTAAACTAATTCCTCATGATGGATCTACATCTATCTGACTTTCCATCTATCCTACTGAACCTGACCAACTACCCTAAGGAACTTTGGGTTTGGAGGGAAACTTCCTTTTTATTTGCCTGCCTACCCTCTGCACCTGTTACATTATAATTTTACTGTGTTTGGGGGGCACCCTTATTAATGAACCAGCTGCTGTGCTAACTAAGAGGAGATGACGATTCCTGCAATGAAATCAAGCTTTCCATCTCACTTGGGCCTGGGAGAGATGTGCATGGATTTGAAGAGACCACCATGACTAAAGATCTCACAAGAAAACAACAGGTTGGGGGCAGCTCCTGTGGCTCAGTTAGTAGGGCACCGGCCCCATATACCAACGGTGGCAGGTTCAAACCCAGCCCCGGTCAACTTCAACAACAACATAAAAATAGCCGGGTGTTGTGTTGAGCGCCTGTAGTCCCAGCTTCTTAGGAGGCTGAGGCAAGAGAATCACCTAAGTCCAGGAGTTGGAGGTTGTTGTGAGTTGTGATGCCACAGCACCCTACAGAGGGTGATAAAGTAAGACTCTGTCTTTTAAAAAAAAAAAAAGAAAAGAAAGAAAAAATAAAACTACTGGTTGGAAAGTGGGGAAAAAAAAAACCTAAGGGAAATAAAATAAAGTTCATCTACAAAACATCCTTTTCCAGAGATTTTTCAGTGCCATGAGCAGCATATTTACCTTTAATTGCTTTTTACTCTCTTGTAACCCTGAATTGTTGTTCAATTCAGGCTCTAAAAATAGAAGCTGTGAAATCCTTCTAAGACCTTCTCAAAACAACACATTTGAGACCACATAAAAGTATTTTATTACGACGTCTGTAGCCCGATTTCCTTTCATGTATGAGATGAAGAGTTCAAAGGCTTGTCTACTGAGAGCAACCTTCTCCAGATCAACGCAGACTGTGGCCTCACATCCTGGGGAGTGCAAGAGGTGCCCGGGTTACGGGCGATCGTTCCCCGGCAGAGTTAATCTGCTGCGGACAGCCTCTCAACAGGGATGTCCTTGCAGGGTAAGCCTGGGCAGGTCTGTCCCAATTAGTGACCCAACATTTGGTGGCATTTACTCAGATTTTTCTGCTTTCAACGCACAAAAGTCAGCTGATAATTTTCCCTTTGCAAGGGGATCCTGCAGGGACTCTCCATTCTGTTTTTATTTTTAAATGGCTCTAGCATAAAGTTCCAAAGTAATTAAGCTTATTATTGAATGCTTAATGTGTATGATGTGAAAATAAAATATGAATCCCTTATTTCAAACTGAGAACAAGAAGGACATGGTCCTTGATTAAGAGTGGTTTTTGTTTGTTTTATTTGTTTTTTGAGGCAGAGTCTTACTCCCTTGCCCTCGGTAGAGTGTCATGGTGTCATAGCTCACAGCAACCTCAAACTCTTGGGCTCAAGCAATCCTCCTGCCTCAGCTCCCTTAGTAGCTGGGAATACACCCACCACAATGCCCAGCTAGTTTTTTCTAATTTTAGTAGAAATGTGTCTCGTTCTTGCTCAGGCTGGTCTCCAACTCATGAGCTCAAGCAACCCACATGCATCAGCCTCCCAGAGCTAATGGTGGTTTGACTTAATTTTTGTCTTTGACTTTATGGTGGTGCAAAAGCAATATGCATTTAGTAGAAACTGTACTTCAAGTGTTACACCAATTCTGTTTTCCACTTTGATTTATTCAGTAAATGACACAGATATTAAACAGTGTGTCATAAAATAAGATTCATGTTAGATGACCTTGCCCAAATATAGGCTAATGTAAGTGTTCTGAGTATGTTACATGTAGGCTAGACTATAAGCTATGATTTCAGTAGGTTAAGTGAACTAAATGCATTTTCTCCTTATGATATTTTCAACTTAGAATGGTTTTATTGGGACATAGCCCAGTGTAAGTGAACACATCTGTACTGCAAAAGAGACTAAATGGTTGGGCAAGGTGGCTCACTCCTGTAATTCCAGCACTCTGGGAGGCTGAGGCAGGTAGATTGCTTGAACTCAGGAGTTCTAGACCAGCCTGAGCAAAGTGAGACCCTGTCTCCACTAAAAACAGAAAACTAATGGGCATTATGGAGGGTGCCTATAGTCCCAGCCACTCGAGGGGCTGAGGCAAGAGGATTGCTCAAGCCCAAGAGTTTGAGGTTACTGTGAACTGTGATGCCACAGCACTCTACTAAGGGTGACAAAATGAGACTGTGTCTCAAAAAAAAGAGTGAGAGAGAGACTAAATGGACATAGGAACATTTGCATTGTGTTTTATTGGTTAAATGCTTCTTGAGGCCAGTGCAGATTCCCAGGGTGGGGAGTGGACCCTGCTTCTTTAGTGAGAGTTGCTGTGAAGAAAATGCAATCATTTTATGCCACCTGCTCTAACGAGCTGGGGCCAAGCCAATGTGGGGCCCTAGAGGGTGGGATGGCCCTGGGAGCGGGAGGCCATTTCCCAAAGCCTCAGCTCAGTGTGGGCTTCAAAAATGACACGTTAGCTTTTTTTTCCGTTGCCGGTAGCGCTGGTGCAGACATGGTGAATGTTCCTAAAACCCGCCGGACTTTCTGTAAGAAGTGTGGCAAGCACCAGCCCCATAAAGTGACACAGTATAAGAAGGGCAAAGACTCTCTCTATGCCCAGGGAAAGCGGCGTTATGACAGGAAGCAGAGCGGCTATGGTGGGCAGACTAAGCCTATTTTCTGGAAAAAGGCTAAAACTACAAAGAAGATTGTGCTGAGGCTTGAGTGTGTGGAACCCAACTGCAGATCTAAGAGAATGCTAGCTATTAAGAGATGCAAGCATTTTGAACTGGGAGGAGATAAGAAGAGAAAGGGTCAGGTGATACAGTTCTAATCATGAAGACAATAAAATCTTGAGATTATGTTCACTTCAAAAAAAAATAGTTGGGTTCAGGAGGACATAAAAGAGGAAATCATTAAATTTCTCAAACAATAGCAATGAAGAGACAAGTTACCAAAAACCTGTGGGATACAGCAAAAGCAGTCATAAGAGGGAAATGTATTGCATTAAAATGCCTACATTTGAAAAACGAAAAGAGAATGCATCATCAACAACAAAAAAAAGCAGAAAAGAAAAGAAAAATGGGGAAGGAACAAATAATTTTATAACCTTGTTGCTGAGTCAACTTACAAAGGTAAAAAAACTCAACTATGGGGCCGCACCTATGGCTCATCGAATAGGGAGCCGGCCCCATATACTGAAGGTGGCGGTTCAAACCCGGCCTCCCCCAAACTGCAAAACAGAAAAATAGCTGGGGCGTTGTGGCGGGCGCCTATAGTCCCAGCTACTTGGGAGGCTGAGGCAAGAGAATCACCTAAGCCCAGGAGTTGGAAGTTGCTATGAGCTGTGTGATGCCATGGCACTCTACCAAGGTCAATAAAGTGAGACTCTGTCTCTACCAAAAAAAAAAAAAAATTCGACTATGTATGTTAACATGAAAAACTTTTGTACAATGGAAGATATTTGATAAAGAAGAAGATGGTAATTGTAACACTTAAAAGATTAATATTCAAATTTATAAGTAGCTACAATATGGTAAAGAAAAATTCAAAGGTGGCTGGGCACGATGGCTCACACTTGTAATTGCTTGAGCTTATAGATTCAAGACCAGCCTGAGCCAGATCGATACCCCCTGCCTCTAAAAATAGCTGGGCATTGTTGTGGGCACCTATAGTCCCAGCTACTCAGGAGGCTGAGGCAAGAGACTCACTTAAGCCCAAGAGTCTGAGGTTGCTGTGACATATGATAATATAGCACTTTACCAGGGCAACAAAGTGAAAAGCTGTCTCAAAAAAAACAAACAAAGGAAAATTAGTTAAAGGATATGAGCTAATGAAGACCAACATTTGTAGAAGGAAGGAAATAATAAAGATCAGAGCAGAAATACATGGAATAGAAACTAAAAATACATTAGATAAACAAAACTCTGTGTTTTGAAATTGTAAAATCAACAGACATTTAGCGAAACTAATAAAAAAGAGAGACTACTCAAAATCAGAAATAAAACAGAATATGTTACAAGTGATACTACAGCAGGAGTCCTCAAACTATGGCCCACGGGCCACATGCGTTGGTGTGAATTATATTTGTTCCCATTTTCTTCTTTACTTCAAAATAAGATATGTGCAGTGTGCATAGGAATTTGTTCATAGTTTTTTTTTAAACTATAGTCTAGCCCTCCAACAGTCTGAGGGACAGTGAATTGGCCCCTTGTTTAATAAGTTTGAGGACGCCCGTCCACAATACAAGAATTATAAGAGATCTAGATACATACAACCTACTAAGACTCAATCATGAAGAAATAGAAAATATGAACAGGCTAATAACTAGCAAGAAGATTGAATCAGTAATAAAAGGCCTCCCATTATGGGTGGCTCCTGTGGCTCATCGAGTAGGGCCTCAGCTCCATATACTGAAGGTGGCGGGTTCAAACCCGGCCTCAGCCGAACTGTAAAACAGAAAAATAGCCGGGCGTTGTGGTGGGCGCCTGTAGTCCCAGCTACCCGGGAGGCTGTGGCAAGAGATCACCTAAGCCCAGGAGTTGGAGGTTGCTGTGAGCTGTGTGATGCCACGGCACTCTACTAGGGGCGATAAAATGAGACTCTGTCTCTACCAAAAAAAAAAAAACAAAACCCTCCCATTAAAGAAACACCCAGAACATGATGGCTTCAAGTGCTGAATTCTACAAATATTTATAGAACTAATGTCAGTCTTTTCAAACTCTTTCAAGAAAGGAAATAACAAATGTCAGAAAATGAATCTAGATGATTAAAAAATATAAAAAGGTCATCCCAGGGCATGCATAGTAAAACATCAGTAAGATTATCATTTTATACCTTTCACATAGAAAAAAAAGTGGAGGCAAAACAAGGCTAAGTATTAGAAAAGGTACAGAAAACCAGGAACTATCATTCATTTTTGTGGGTCATAACTTACTTTGGCCACTTGGGAGAGCAATTGAACCATGTTTAGTAACATTGAAACTATATATCCAGGCTCGGTGCCTGTGGCTCAACGGGCTAAGGCGCAAGCCACTTACACCTGAGCTGGCATGTTCGAATCCAGCCTGGGCTCGCCAAGCAACAATGACGGCTGCAACCAAAAAATGGCCAGTGCCTGTGGTCCCAGCTACTTAGGAGGTGGAGGCAGGAGACTCGCTCAAGCCCAGGAATTGGAGGTTGCTGTGCGCGCAGATGCCGCAGCACTCTATCCAGGGTGACAGCTTGAGGCTCTGTCTCAAAAAAAAAGAAAAGAAAAGAAACTATATATCCAGCAATCTTTCTTCTAGTTATATATAATAGAGAAACTGGATGTGTATGCACAAAGAAATGCATACAAGGATCTTTATTCACAGTAGCATTCTTCCTAATAGCAAACTTAGAAACAATCTAAACATCCATCAAAAGGGAAACAGATGAATTGTGGGAAATGACAAATTTTGTGGTGGGACATTATACGAGAGTTAAAATTAATGAATTGGATTTAAGTGACTTAACCCCAATAGAGCTGAAACTATTTAATGAAAAACAAACTACAGGCTCGGCGCCTGTGGCTCAACAGGCTAAGGCGCCAGCCATGTACACCTGAGCTGGTGGGTTCGAATCCAGCCCGGGCCCGCCAAACAACAATGATGGCTGCAACCAAAAAATGGCCGGATGTTGTGGCGGGTGCCTGTAGTCCCAACTACTTGGAAGGCGGAGGCAAGAGACTGGCTTGAACCCAGGAATTGGAGGTTGCTGTGAGCTGTGATGACACAGCACTCTCTCCAGGGTGACAGCTTGAGGCTCTGTCTCAAAAAAAAAAAGAAAAGAAAAACAAACTACATTGTCCATGTAAGAAAAGTATCAGTAGCTCCGCACCTGTGGCTCAATGGGCTAAGGCGCCAGCCACGTACACCTGAGCTGGCGTGTTCGAATCCAGCCCGGGCCCTCCAAACAACAATGACGGTTGCAACCAAAAAATGGCCCGGTGTTGTGGCGGGCACCTATAATCCCAGCTACTTGGGAGGCGGAGGCAAGAGACTCACTTGAGCCCAGGAATTGGAGGTTGCTGTGAGCTGTGATGTCACAGTACTCTGGCCAAGGTGACAGCTTGAGGCTCTGTCTCAAAAAAAAAAAAAAAAAAAGAGGGCAGCGCCTGTGGCTCATTGAGTAGGGTGCCGGCCCCATATACCGAGGGTGGTGGGTTCAAACCCGGCCTCGGCTGAACTGCAAAACAGAAAACTAGCCAGGCGTTGCAGCGGGCACCTGTAGTCCCAGTTACTCGGGAGGCTGAGGCAAGAGAATCGCCTAAGCCCAGGAGTTGGAGGTTGCTGTGAGCTGTGTGATGCCACGGCACTCCACCAAGGGCAATAAGTGAAACTCTGCCTCTTCAAAAAAAAAAAAAGAAAGAAAAGTATCAATATAGCCAGGCATTGTGGCAGACACCTGTAGTCCCAGCTACTCAGGAGGCTAAGGCAAGAGAATCGCCTGAGCCCAAAAGCTGGGGGTTGCTGTGAACTGTAATGCCAGGGCATTCTACCAAGGGTAAGAAAGTGAGACTGTCTCTTAAAAAAAAAAAGTATCAATAAGTACCAAGTTCTGGGATGGTAGAGGAAGGGACATGAGAATTAGGGGATTTAAGGAGAAACAGGAAGGGGGCATCAATTTTATTTGTTTTATTTCTTTAAAAATGCTCGTGGAGCAGAATTTAACATTGGTATGTTCCTAGGTTATCTTCCATGCTTTGTACTTGAAGAACAAGAGTTGTCCTAGCACTCTGGGAGGCCGAGGCGGATGGATTGCTTGAGCTCAAGAGTTTGAGACCAGCCTGAGCAAGAGAGAGACCCCGTCTCTAAAAATAGCCAGGGCGAGCACCCATAGTCCTAGCTAATTGGATGGCCGAGGCGAGAGAATCACTTGAGCCTAAGAGTTTAAGGTTGCTGTGAGCCATAATGCCACAGCATTTTACCAACAGTAACAAAGTACGAATGTCTCAAAAAAAAGAAAAAGATAAAGAGTTGTCTATGTCCATTGTATCTGGAAACAGACTACTTGTATAAGAGTGGCATATTTTATCTAAACATGCTCCACCAGGACCAAAAGTGTTAGCTCTGGTTGGACGAGTATAAGGCTGATTAAAAAAGGCTGCGTAACCAAATCTTGCTATCTTTTTTGGTTTATTTTTTATGGTGCCTTTTTCTTTTAGATGTTTTAAATACATTAATGCTACCATTTGAAACCATTTTTCCCCAGAGCGTCCATCTTTGTGGACAAAGCACCATATCACACATAGGCTTTCAGTAGCTGAGCCTCAGACAATATTCCTGATAATCCCAGCTTTGGCAGAAGTCTCTGTGGATGTGAGAAGAAATTCCTAATCAAGCGAATTATTTTGTCTCATCAGCTAAGGAACACACTTAAATTGAACAAGTTGCTGTTGACCTCCTGGCCTTCCTGCCCTCTGTCTGTGACAGGCCTGTTTCTGCTTCCTGCTTTTTCATGGAGGTAGCAGCTAGGGCACTATTCCTATATAGAATTTGTGGTCAGCAGTCCTAATCTAGGAAAAGCAATCTTTTCTCGCCCCATGAACAGTGGCAGTGAAGAAAACTGGGTGTTCAGTCGGCAGAGAAGGGTTAGCTGGGAAGCAGTGGAGAACCCCAGTTTCTTGGCTATATGCCCTGTGGGACTGTTGCCAATGTCTTCCAGATTTTCAAAAGAACTGGAAAATAGACTTTATGTTCACTTTTTAGATTAAAGGTGGCGATTGAGGCACTGTGGGAGGCAAGCAAAACATGTCTTCAGGCCCTATTGGGCCAGCATGACTACCAGTTGGCAACCTAGGTTTATAAAGCACCAGTGGTACTTTATGCTGGATTGGGACTTCACAGACCAATAAAATCTTCCAGAAATTTTGGAGGTAGGCTCAAGGTTGCCAAATGTTTTATTTTACTAAAGTCCATTTATGTTGCCATAACAGAATACCTAAGATGGTAATTTATTTAAAAAAAAAAAAAAAAAAGGCTCGGTGCCTGTGGCTCAACAGGTTAAGGTGCCAGCCACGTATACCTGAGCTGGCAGATTCGAATCCAGCCTGGGCCCACCAAACAACACTGACTGTAGTCCCACCTCCTTGGGAGGCAGAGGCAGGAGACTCGCTTGAGCCCAGGAATTGGAGGCTGCTGTGAGCTGTGATGCCACAGAACTCTATCTAGGGTGACAGCTTGAGGCTCTGGCTCAAAAAAAAAAAAAAGAGAAAGAGAGAGGTTTATTTAACTCACAGCTCTGCGGGCTTGTAAATACAAGGAGCACAGCAGCAGCATCTGCTCAACTTCTGGTGAGGCCCACACGCTAGGTCACAACATGGCAGAGAAGGTCAAAGTGGAAGTGGACATATGCCAAAAGAGGCAGTCACCCAACAGATGTCCTGACTTTATAACAACCCACTCTTTCAGAGCTATTTCACTCTCTCCACGGGGAGAACTCAATACCTTTGGGCCCTGCCTCCCAACACCAAATTTTGTTAGGGACAAAACATACCTAAACCATAGTACTATTAGACTTTTTACTTTCTTTTTTGTTTTGTTTTGTTTTAAGAAATCCCAGCTGAGGCTCAGCGCCTGTGACTCAATGGGCTAAGGCGCCAGCCACGTACACCTGAGCTGGCGGGTTTGAATCCAGCCCGGGCCCACCAAACAACAATGACGGCTGCAACCAAAAAATGGCCAGGTGTTGTGGCGGGCGCCTGTAGTCCCAGCTACTTGGGAGGCGGAGGCAAGAGACTTGCTTGAGCCCAGGAATTGGAGGT
>CAUYON010188412.1:0-36265 GCA_963573935.1 Arctocebus calabarensis
TTCTTGAGGCGCCGGCGCGCGTTGGCGAACCAGGTGGACACCTGCGTGAGGGTCATCTTGGTGATGATGGCCAGCATAATCTTCTCGCCCTTGGTGGGGTAGGGGTTCTTGCGGTGCTCGTTGAGCCAGGCCTTGAGCGTGGCCGTGGCGTCTCGAGTGGCGTTCTTGCGGTATGCAGGGTCGTTGAGCTGGTATGGGTAGGCCGCGCTGCCATAGGGGTGGTAGCTGATGGCGCCCGTCATCCCGGTGGTGTGCGCGTCGTACGGGGTGCCCTGGAATCAACAAGAGCCTGTGAGTAGGGCGCGCGGGGGCGAGGCAGGCAGGACCCTCCGCGGCCCGGCCGCCGCCTTTCCCGCTGGGAGGCTCTGGCTTGCAAGCCGCGCTTCCCGCAGCAAAAGAGAAGGAACTGGGAAGCGTGATTTAGGGCTAGCTGTTGATGACAAAATGTACTTTAGTTTTATTCTCGATTTTCTAAAGTGAAATTTTCTATTTCACTTTTCTAAAATGACATGTCTTCCCCTAAACGTCCCAGAGAGGCGCGCACAGATGTACACAAACTGGCACGTGTGTGCACACAGGCCTACAGGTAGTTTCTTGATATCTAAATTTCTCTGGATGCTTCAAGGGCCGCTGCTTCCCCGACCTCCCTCATCCCCGCCCTTATATAGTTAAAAAAAACACCCAAGCCCCCACTCCGCCATTCACTGTTCTAAAGCTCAGCAAATCCAATTTGCAACTCAGAAGCCAGTCACCGTTTCGAATTCTTCAAATACGCGTTAATTAGCATTTTAATTCATCCTTTAACGTTTAAATTGGAGACATTTGCAGCCTTCACTTCGGTCACTGCTCCTTAGTCGCTGCCCTGAAATTCCACCGCGACCAGTAGTGGCCGACATGGCCCCAATTGTCCCTAACTTGCTTAGGAGCCGCGCGGGCCGGGCCCAGCTGGACACCGTCCCGCGTGAGAGCCCCGGCCCCCGAGAGCAAGGGCAGCTCTCACCGCCAGGACTTGGGCGGCACTTAGAGGGTCAGACACCCGCAGACGCGTTTTTTGGGAAAGCACGGTCGGCGGGGCAGATTAAGGCCGAGGCCAGGGTGTGCTCTGTTCCCTCCCCCAACTCCGTGACCCCGCTGCCCCAAGCCCCAGAAAACCAATTCGAACTACCCCAGAGGCCCCAGTGTCGACGCTCCTCTCGCCCTCAGCCCACGCGGGCGAGCCTTCGGCCTGATCTGGACCCTCGGCAGGCTGTGATGCCTTAACCAGGGACAACCCAGGACAGTCGCCATCCCCGGGAGTCTCACTTTCCGGGGTTTTGTAGAAAATTATCCAGCAAGCCAAAGGGGCCCGCCCCGGGCTCAGGGACTTCCCCTGCTGACCGCGCAGCCCGCCACCCTGGCCCCTGGTTCCGCCTGCGGCGCAGCAGACCCAGCCGGCGGCTCCAGAGCCACCGCCAGCACCACATTCCCCGCTCACCGATCTCCACCCCGCTCGGCCCGCGCTCCGACCAGGGTCCCCAAGTCCCGGTGTCCCGCGCCCCGCCCCTTGCACGGTTACCATGTAGGACGGAAAGCCGGCCGCCGCGGCGGCAGCGTCGGCGGAGTACTGCAGCGGGCTGCCGAAGCCGGTGGCTGCCTGTGCGGTGAAGGCCGCCGAGCCCGGGTAGGGGCTGAAAGCAGAGCCCGATGCCGAGCGCGCCAGCTCCTCACTGCGCGGCGCCGCCAGCGCCGACGCGCCGTACGCCGGGCACGAGTAGAGCGCCAGCGAGCCGGGCGCTTGGTACAGGTAGCCCTGCGGGTAGGACATGGTGGGCGCGGGGCGCGGGGCCCGCGTCACGCCGAGCAGCGGGCAGGGCGCGCGGCGCCCTCCATCCACGTCCGGCCGGGGCGCGGCGCGGCGGCGGGCACCCGGGCCGCGGGCCGAGGCAGGCCGGCCCGGGTACTAGCCTGGGCGGCCCGCGGGCCGGGAGAACGGCGGGGCGGTGGCGGCGGCAGCGGCAGCGCGGAGCCGGTGGGCGCAGCCGCGCGCCAGGCCGGCGGTCGGGGTTTGGGGGAGTCTGGAGTCGGGAGTGAGGAGTTGAGGAAGGAGCGCTCGAGTTTCCGAGGGACATTGGAACACGGAGCTGTCCGTCACGCGCTCATCTGCATATTCGTGTGCCCGCCCCTCCCCTGCTCCACCCGCTCCAGCGGCCAGGCCGAGGCCGGGGGAGGGGCGGGAGCGGAGAGGGGAGGGGAAGGGAGGGCGGAGAAAGGGAGGCGGGCGCGAGGGAGGGACGTGAAGGCTTTTGTGGCGCAGCCGCCTCTCTCGCAGCTCCGGTCCCAGCCCGCGGCCCGCGGCCCTGCAGGCTAACCAGGCCGAGCTGCGTGCCCCGGCGCGCACCCCTTCTTATTCGCGCTTACTCCCAGCTACGTCCCCCAACTCGGCTCCGCCACCTCGCCCCACCACTTTCTTCCTCCCCCACCCCCCGCCTTTCTTCAGCCCCTACTGCTCCGCCCCCAACCCCAGCTCTGCCGGCGCGGACTAGGCAGAGGCCGCCCGCAGTCGGGCCAGGCCCGGTCCACTTGGGGTTACGCACGACCCGAGTCTCTTCTCCACCCCGGGAGGCAGGCCAGCCTAGATGACTGAGCTCAGGAGTCACAGGGAAACAGGGAGGGGGCAGGGCGGTGGCACTCGAGGCCTGGGTCGTTCTCAGGGAGAGGTGTGGGACTCTCACCCCCACCTTCCTCATCTGCTCTGCCTCTTGGCTGGAGGCTCCCCGCGTGGCCTCGCATCGGGCCGCCTGCGCCTGCCGTCCCACTCTGCCGAGCATGGACCCCGATCCGGGGCACCTTGGCTTCGAGCTGCCAGAAAGGCCCTGAGGTGAGCTTTCTCCCCTAAGTCCGCAGCGGAGACCCCGGACCCTGAAATGTTAGGAGTTTTCACTGCTGGGAACGTCTTGGCACACACCGCATGCTTCACTCGGTTTGATGCCACCTTCCCCCATCCGGTAATAGAGTTTTATTTTTTTTTTTGTTTTCATAAGTTGTCTCCTTTCGGATTTATGTTGACCAAACACTCCGGGAGATGACTGTTACCTGGCAGGACATGAAGCCTCTCCGTCACTGCGGGAAGAGAGACCAGAGGCCCGCGGGCTGGTGGCACCAGGGCGGTCGGTGTCATAGGTAGCTCAGGTAACGCGTGGCTCAGGAGGTGCCTCACTGAGCTCAGAGGTGGGTGGTTAGCGACGGTCCCTCAGGCCCCAGATCCCCCACCCCACTCTCAGCCTGCTTCTCCACTCCTCTCACCCAGCGGAAGAGGGTCACCTATGGGGGGCGCTCGGGGCTTGGAAAGGCTACAGGTGTGTGTTGGTCCAGGTGGGAGCCCCCACCCAACATACGTCTCTTCCTGGAAGCCGTCTCGAGCGGGTGCAGTGGAGGTGGGGGAGTGCCGGGGCTGGGCGCTGGGCGGCAACTCAGGCCTGCAGCCTGCACCCCTGCCCCTGTGTCTGGGCGCTGCAGCCGTGGGGCGGCCTGTGGGATCAGAAGACTCCGCGCTTCTGCGGCCTCTCGGCGTCTCGCTGGAGCTGGGGAAAGCAGTGCTGGGCCGCCAGCCTGCTCGGGGAAGCAGGAGGCAGCCGAGGCCAGTCAGGCTGCGTTCGTTTTTCCCCAGGTGAGGAAACCAGTTGCAAACCGCAGCGTTGGGCTTGACCGCTGGAGTGTGGCTCCCGGTAAGTGCTCCCAGGCGCGGTACCCCGCCCTTACCAGCTCCCCCGAAAACCACACCCCCATCCTCTACACAGTACGGTATCCGTGGGTCATCTCAGTAGACACACACACACACCATGACCATCTCGTCCTTGCACACACACACTCGGGGTTGCTGTGAGGATCAAGTAGGGACGTTTCACGTGAGACCCACGTGGGACAGCCTGATGCAGTTCAGGGCAGTTATTTTACATCAGCGCTTATAGAGTTGAAAGCGGGAGAAGTGGAGAGAGAGAAAGAGAGAACCCAGTGGCCAGGCGGGGCAAGTTGCTGTCAGTGTCTGTAACATTTTTGGTTTTCCTGGGGGGGGGGGGGCTTCCTCTGGGAAGAGGCATACACGAGGCGCCTACACACTGGATAGGAAACAGACGCCTCCATCAGATGATAGCCCTTTCGGTTCACCTCCGATCAGATTAGCCTAAGTGAAAAAAATCAGATCTAATTCTTCCAGCGCGGGAGAACGTCCGGAGTATTGCCATTTCTGAAGACCCTTCCTGCTGCGCGGTCATCAGCATTTGGGGCCTTTCTACCCCGTCGCCCCTGTCCCGCCTGACCTCCGCCAGGGGCACAGGAGAACACCGGGAGTTTGTACAAATGTCCCCAGGTTGGAGCCCGACCCCGGGCTCTGGATTCCGCACAACCGGAGAAGAGCACTTGGAGGTTCCCCTTGGCCGGGGACTCTCCGGACCGCCCGCCAGTCCCGGCTCGGGGCTCAGCCTGTGGGTTTGAGAGATGGCCTCTTGGCTTCCGAGTCCACTTCCCGTAGCAGATTCACTCCCCCACTGAAATCTAAATTTTCCACGCTGCCGCTGCCTGGTACTAATAAAAGCCGTCTACCTTGCACTGTTAAACAACCCAGTCGTACTACAGGCCGTTTTTATTGGTAGTGACTGTAGCAAATTAAAATGCCTACGCAGAGACATTAAAACTCATGCTCTTCATTGTTATTGAAATGTATAAAACTCCAGTTTGCTTTAAAGCTCCCTAATTTCTTTTTTTAAAAATCACTTTTCCTTTTCTTAGGTGAAAGTTGACTTGGTCTTCTGGGGGAAAAAAATCCATCAGGAAACCTCCCCCTGCACGCGTGGCTGCTCCACGCAGCGTTCCGGGTTTGCTCAGACTGGGAGTCGGTCCCCGCGGAGGGCGGAGGCCCGGCTGGGAGCGGGCGCGGCGTCCCGCGGAAAGGCAGAGAGCGGTGCGTGCGCTCGCGGAGCCGCCTGGTCCTGGCCCGGTACTCGCTTCTGCTGATTGTCGGTTGCCATCGGAGCTGGAGCCACAGCCGAGGCGAGCGGCGGAGAACCAGCAGCTGCTTTGGCAGCGGTATGGGAGCAGTTAGCCGGGCAGTCAGTGCGCAGTTGGAGGGGCACAGTGATCCGCCCCCTTTGCCCAGGTGTGGAGAGAGCGAGCGAGCGAGCGAGACTGTCTTGTTTTTGTTTCTTGTGCTCACAGCGGCCTCAGCTCGCAGAAGCAGCCGGCGTGTACGCGCCTGTCTCAGACCCCCCGGTTCTCCTGCGAGGCTGAGCGCAGGGAAGGGCAGACGCGCCTGCTTGGGCTCCAGGGTCTTCCCTAAGGCTGCGGGTGGAGAAGGCCTAGGAGCTTGCCAGAGAGGGTCGCCTACAGGGGGGGGTCTGGGTCCCCGGGCAGGCGAAGCGACGCAGGCCCGAGTCGTGCGAGCGGGCTGCGAGGGGGCGCTGTGGGCCCGCCTGCCGCCTCTGTCCCAGCTCGGTGGCCCAGGCGCTGCCCCCGCGCCACAGACCGGCGACGGATGCCACCGCTCCTGGAGTGACCTACCTCTTCCCGCGGTGTTAATTCAGGGAAGAAGGAAGGCAATGCCAGGGCACTTCAATAAACATTTCGGGGCTCCTGACCATCTTCTTCTGTGTCATTACTGGAGTTGGTGGAAAGATAGCTACCCTTTGGGGGCGTGTATTTTTGTGTGTGTGATTAAGATTAAATATGCACATTTGACAGGGGTTCCCTTTGGTGAAGTAACATTCACTGTAAGTAGCATCAGTGAGCCATTTATATTCCTATTGTAGCCACAACCAAGACCCCGCTCCATCCCAGGCCCCTGGCCTGTTTGTGGAGAGCCTTGCAGCAAGAAAAAAGTGGAGGGAAGCTGAGAAGCTTGGCTGTCCAATTTCCTCCCCCTCCTTTTTTTTTTTTTTTTTTTTTGTTAAAGAAATGCTTCCTTATAAACTGTACACAATTGAAGTAAAAAATGAAGCGTAAATGTCTTTCAAACTTCGTTTATCGCTCTCAGGCGTCTGGATGTGGGGACTGAATTTCACAGGTAGCAGTGTCTCCAGGCTCTGAACCTGCGTGTGCTGCTGAGACCTCCCTGGACAAGGCCAGCAGAGAGAATGCCAGGAGGCGGGGCATGAGCAGGGGGCTTCTAGAGCTTTACAAATGGCCTCAAGGCCTGGACAGCCCTGGGCAGAGGGGCGGGGAAGGCACTTCAGGAGGCAGGAACCAGCAGCCACTTGAGGCTGGGAGGATCTCGCTCCCGGGTCTGTACCCAGGGTGGTCTTTCTCTTTCGTTCTCTGTTCCCGGAAGGGAGAGTTTGGTTAACCTGCTCTTCCTCTCCCAGCTGTCCTGTTTTCAGCTCCAGACTCCTGCCCAGTATCCTCAGGGCTAACTTGAACCTTCCCGTAGCCTATGGTGGCAGCAAAACTCGCCGGCCTCTGACTGATGCTCTGCCTCCTTCACCGTGCTTCCTGAAGTTTCTCTCAGACCCAGGGGCTGGAAAACCCTAATTTCTTCATTTTCTCAGCAGCTCAAAGACTCTCCTTTCAGGCCTCAAGCCCTCCGGCTCGGCTGCTTTTCCTCTGTGCGCCCTGCGCGCCCGGCGCCCCTGCGGGCCCCTCCTCACCCCACCCCACCAGGCAGCACCCCTCCAGTGAGGCTTTGGGGCGCTGGCCTGGGGTCCCCTTTTGGGGCTCTGAGGGAGGCTGCCTGTGTCTCCCGCCTGGAAGGAGCTGTGCGGAAAGCCCTGGAGCCCGGGAGCACAGGAGGAGGAGGGAGGCGAGCGCGGTCGGAGTGCTTTGAGGGATCCGGTGGATGGATGCCCTCTTCGGATCAGTGGGGGACCTGACTGCCTGCGGAAGCGCTGGACTGCTCGCCAGCCAGCCCTGTCGCCCCGACCCGTGCACACCAGCCGGCCCACAGCCCCGTGTCCACGCGACTCTGGAAGCTGTTCCGGGCAAGCGCAGTTGTCAGGTTTGTGTTTTAAAGTGTTTCTGCAAGACAGCTTGGAAGGAACGTGGCTCCTCCTCCCCACCCCTCGGGCAGCTTCGCTGTGGCTTTGCATTCCTCGGTTTAAACAGCAGAGCGCACCTCCGGGCTGGGCTGGCCGTGTGCGCGGTGTGCCTGGGAGGCCGCGGGGACCACAGAGGTCACTCGGTCCGGCCAGAGCAAGACTCCTCGCTTGCAAGAAGGCACTAGGAGCGTTGAAAGATTTCCTCCAGTCTTTTCACAATTACTTTCTTCAAACAAGCAGGGCAGTGAAGAGGATTTGTCTGAGGCCGTGTTTGATGTTTTGCCAACTCCTTATTCGTTTGTGTACTGGAACAGCTCACCCTGACCAGTGGCTCAGCAGCGTGTGGTCACCACACCCTAACCCTTCCAAGCTCCCCTAGCAGCTTACACCCCTGGATTGTGCAGGCAGGGTGGCGGAGGTTTTTCAGGGATTTCTTTGTTTGCTTGCTTGTTTTGTTTTCTTTTTTGTCCTGTTTTATTTTATCAGTACTATGTTTTGACAGTCTCACTTTGTTGCCCTTGGTAGAGTGCCATGATATCATAGCTCACAGCAGCCTCATACTCTTGGGCTCAAGTGATTCTCTTGCCTCAGCCTCTGAGTAGCTGGAACTACAGGCGCCTACCACGCCTGTTTTGATTTTCTTTTCTTTTCTTTTCTTTTTGGTGACAGGTCTTAGTCTAGGTCAGGCTGGTGTCGAACTCATGAGCTCAGGCAATCCACCCACCTCAGCCTCCCAAATGCTAGGATTCAGGCGTGAGCCACCACACCCAGTCGGTTTGTTTTCTTTTCAAACACCCCAGGGACTGAAGAAAGAAAACAGTGGATACATTTGATGGTGTTGAATGTACAAATGTTTTGTTAGACACAACATAAGCCGCTGGCACCAGCAGGAAGAAGATGCTGTGCAGCAGAGATTTACACACAGCCTGGAAGACTCTGTGGATGGGTGAAGACGGCCCAGTGCAGAAATGGGGCCAGGATGAGAACAGACCCCCCACAAAGAGGACAGTCTCAGGGCTTAGTGTCCCTGGTGTGGGGGAACCCTAGACCAGGTTAGAGGGGAAGTCTGCCACTCACACCTTTTGGGAGGCTCCAGAGAAGGCCTCGCGTGTGCAGACAGCAGAAGGCTCCCTCACTGCACTGTGGCCTAAATTGCTGGGAAGAGACTTGGGAGACATTTGGCAGCATCTGAAAGTGCCGGAGGTGTCTGGTCCTTCTCCCCCAGCACAAGACAGTCCTCCGAGTGTTGTTCACAACAGTGCAAGTCTGGAACGCCCCCAAATGGTGATCGCTGCAGGGCTGAGGACAGAATTAGCAGTGTATTTCACAGAACGGAATGTCCCCCCAGGGATGAAAGTGAATGAAATCACTCTACTTGTACCAGCAGGAATAAAAGTGCGAAGTCAGAGGGTAGGGGGTACAGAAAGAGTATGCTGATGATGAAAGTTAAAGGGGACAAAGGCCTCCTCTCTGTTTCAGGCCTGAATATCTCTGAAGGAGGGTGGCGTTTAGCTTTATTAGTATATCTTAATTCTAAAATGTATATCAGAATTAGATGCAGCAAAATGTTAACAGTCAGTACTCAGAATGGTGGTTATGGGAGATTACCATGATCTGCACTTCTGCATGATTTGACAATTCAGCTGAAAAGTAAGTGCTGCTTTTGAGAAAAAGCATCAAGAGCCCCAAAGTGTAATGTGCTAATTTGAGGCTATTACAAAAGTAGCTAGCTTTCTCACAAGATTTTCTTGTGTCATTTTTACTCCTTAGTCTCCTTTTTCCTATCTCCACCCCCTCCCTTAACAATGGAAAGATATATTGGATATGCAGTTTACCTGTGCCATGTGCGGCCGTGTGTGCGCATGTCTTTGTGACTGTTCTGAGCATGGCAGAGGCTGTGGGAGACGGGAGGGGAGAGGAGAGGCAAGGGGAGGCTGGGGGAGGCAGAGGAAAGCAGGAGAGAGGCAGGGGAGGCTGGAGGAGGACAGAGAGAGGAGAAAAGAGATAGGGGAGCTTTTGTTACACAGCAGGATCCCAGGCTCCTGGCAGGCCTTTCCCCTTCCTCACCTCTGCTCACTCCAGAGTAGAGCTCAGGGCCTTTCTGGCCTTTAAGCTCCTTCCAGAAGCCGGCAGCTTCTGTGTGCTCTTTAGTACAGAACAAGTCTCTGCACAGCGGGAGAGGCTGCTGTCCTTTGTCAATCAGTGGCAACAATGGTCTCCATGGTTTATTCTGCCTTCAACCTGTTTCAGACCAGGTGGAGCGAAAGTGCTATTTCCTGGGAACCAACACATTTCTAAAAGCTTCCCTTTTGCTAGGAGAAGCAAAGTCCTGGGAGTTGCTGGCATGACAGTCCCTTGCTTCAGTGCCAAGCCAGACTCCACCTGTGTCATGTTGTGGTCACTGGACAAACTCTGCCGGAATGAGTGCAGGAGCAGGTGGCTGCTCTGGGTTACTCACCTTTACTCTAAAAGGTGCAGGGGGTCATGAAGGAGGGAAAGGGGAGCAACTGCTTGCACACCTGCTCCCTGCCCCTGGGCAGTGCCTCTGGACCTCACCCTGGCTGCCCTCACCTGACCCAGGTGCATCTTACACTCCTGCACAGCCAGGGCTCCCAAGCATAAAGCAAAATCAATTTTGTATCTTAAATTTTAGGGCCTGATAGATGAGTGTATGCACGTTCCGGAATTTTCAATAAGCCCAAAACCTTGCACTGCCAGAGGAAAGTGAGCCTGCATTTTTACTTTTCATTCCAGATGAACTGTGTGGTTCCTGGCAAATATCAGGTTCTCAATAGTTGAATGAATAAATGAACTCATGATGACATTTGGGAAAAAAGAAACTTTAATAAAAGCAAACTAAACTCTGACAATATTTTCAGTAAGAAAATTTTAGAGTGAGAAAGAGTTATAGAAATCTCATTTGAGAAGTAATTTATATCCCAGCAAGTTTTTTGTAGACAAAGAGAAGTTTATTCTAAAATATATACGAGGATGCATGGTCCTTAAAACTGTTAAAACAATGTCATGTTCAGAGCCCGTCAAGGGGTCAATGTAGCACCAGGGCTGAGGAAGATGTGAGGTCCCCTGATGTAGAATATGCTCCTTTTAATGACTCAAAGGGAGACAAGTGGCAAGGGGGCGCATATACTTCTGAAGTGTGAAGCCAGGAGTCACATTGTGTCACAACTCCAAGGGGGCTTCCACACAAACAAAGAGGAAGGCAAAGGTGTCAGCTGCACTCATGGGCTATGGGCCACTCTCACGAGAAATGTCCTCACTGTTCTTTTAATTTAAGGGAGGCCAAGCAGAGAAGACAGTGAAGAGATTCACTGAGAATTTAGCAGAACTTTTGTTTTAAAAGCACAGTTATTGTGTACAGAAGGATTTGTAAATCTATGAACAGAACTCTAAATATATTTTTATGAGGAATGAGGCCTGTAAGATGAAAGGCAAAATATTCACATTTAATCAATTCTGTACGTTTTGACTTTTTTTTTACAATGAACATGTATTTGGTAATAAAAAAAGTTCACATACAAAACTTTGAATTGGGTGAATACTGCAACGGGATGAGAAGAAGAGTAGATTTTAGATTTGTTTTGAAATTTGTTTTATATTTGTTTATATTATATTAAAACTGCTGACTTTTCTAGAATGCTATATGATTCTCTAAGAAAAATATTCAGAATTAACTGTTACATAAGGATGTGAATATTAAGATGGGCTCAGTTATATCCCAGGCAGACACACACATGAACTTCTACTTCACAGCTAACTAAAGTGATTTTATTTAGACTGCCTTTCCATAGATGCAGTGACCTGTTTTTATCACTAGCACATTAGTTTATTTGATTTATCTCAAAATATATACATATAGAAGTTTCAAATTTATAATGTTGACATTACTACTAACAATGAATTCACTAAACATAATTATTTTTTAATCTTTGCAAAACTTTTTGTATCTACCAAATATCACAGATGGGATTTATATTCAAAGCGCTGTGTTGGGACTAAATTGAAAACATCCTTTTTTATACAGATAGGTTTGTTTCTGTCTATGTTCAACTGCAGTGTGCTTCCTCTTTTTGACTTACTCATATTTTTGCAAAATAATTTACCTGGTTTAAAAGCCATAAAAGGTGTGCTCAGAAGATTTCTGGTCCCTTCCTTCTTTCTGGTCTCTCCACTCCTTTCCCTCGGCTTCCAGAAAGATTCCTGGTATTTCTCTTTGCAAACGTAAGCACACACATGCATGCATGCATGAAAATTAACAAATTCTTTCCATTTTTTCTTAGATAAAAGATACTCTGTCACAAAGACTCAGCTACACCTTGGCAGTATTCTGAATAATAAGTCCTAGAGAACCTTCACATTAGTTTACAGACATTTTCCTCACTTGTTCAAAACTATTTCAGTGAAGTTCACTTTAGGGGTGCGCTGTAGTTACCCAGCCAGATCCCGTATGGGACATATGCACAGTTTGTAATCTGTTGCTCTCATCAACACTGGGCTGTTACGTGTGACCCTCCTCACCTGTCATCCGTGTGGAGGCACAGCTTTGGCATTGCAGGCCCACAGGGTGAATAAATGTGTGATTTTTTTCTAAGGATGCCAAATTTCCATTCTATTTGGTAGTACAAATATCGGTGTAAGAGACTACACGTTTCTTCACAGGCTAACTGATATAGGCTGCTCAAAGAAATTTGGGGTTTTTCTAATCAGATATGTAGAAAAATGACATCTCATTGTAGTATTTTAGTAGCCTTGTGGAGAAATTGTTCACATACAGTTAAACTCACTGATCATAAGTGTGCAGCGTGGCAAGTTTTGGCACCACCCACACACTCCTTGAATCAATTTCTGCCTTTCAGATCATGTAGAGAGAATCAGACAGGCTCTTCCGGTGAGGCTGGTGTGCCTGAGATTCACACGCAGTATTTTCTGAACTAGAAGCTCACCAGCTCCTTCTCTATGTTGCTAAGATCCCCCTGCTGGCATGTGCCACATTTTATTCACCCATTCACCAGGGGATGGGCTGTTGTGTTGTTTCCGCAAGCGTGTGTGTGCGCAGAGACAGGCTCTTGCTATGTTTCCCTGACTGATCTAGAATTCTTTGACTTGTCAAAGTGCTGGGATTACAGGTGTGAGTCACAGTCCTGGCCATAGTTTGTCTAATTTAAAGGCTATTCTGAAAAAAATGCTGAACGTTGGCCTACAAGTCTTTTTGTGAACAAGTTTTCATTTATCTTGGGCAGATCCCTAGACATGGAATTGCTGGGTCATATATTTATATTTGAAATATAAATGTATATTTGAGTTTTAATCAAGTTATCAAATTGATGTCCAAAGTGGCTGTACATTTGGCATCTTCCCCAGCACAACGTGAGGGCTGTAGCTACTCCACACTCCCACCATCGCTGGGCACTGTTGGCCTTTTCAGGTCTCGCCATCCTAGTAAGTGTGATGTCCCTCTAACTGTGTCCATGATGATTCGGCATCACTCTGTCTACCATCCATTCCCTACAAGCCCAGTTAGATTACCTGGATTTTCTTATTTTCTATAAACTCGACACTAACAGAGGCATTACAGACCCGAGGGGAACCTGTCCCTCCCAAGTCTAGTCTGTTCTTTGAGGGAGCAAAGTCTTGGCTGAGGGCACACACATCCTTCACTTGTAAACCAACCCCAGTTCTGTACTGCCAGCCACCCCTTTGTCTAACTCTCACTTCTCAAGCCAGTATTTCCTCTGCTCTCAATCATCCCAGGGCCAGAGACCAGGACCAGCTGGCAACCATCCCTACAGCCCGGAGCCCTGGGATTATTCACTGGTCAACCCTGAAATGTCCATGTCTTCACCATGGAGAGTGCGGGTGTGACCTCTGGGCTTCAATGGCTTCTGCAGCCCTGCCTGGCGGGTTTGCACTGTTTCCTCGGGAATGTAGGTAATAAATTCCTCTTGAGATGGCATCAGCCTTTCTGTGTCACCACCTCCATGAACTGAAGTTCCCCTGGGTACATCTCAGAACAACGTATCTCTTTGTGGTTTAATTGAAAACTTTCCAAATAACAGTGATGAGGGTCATCTTCTCAAGTGCCTGTCGGCTGCGGGTGTAACTTCTTCTTTGAGTATCTGTTCAA
The DNA here is from genome assembly GCA_963573935.1 of Arctocebus calabarensis. Lineage (NCBI taxonomy): Eukaryota > Metazoa > Chordata > Mammalia > Primates > Lorisidae > Arctocebus > Arctocebus calabarensis. Next base: position 13,144 of record CAUYON010188412.1, read on the forward strand.
CTCCTTCAGCCATTTAGAAGATGTGTTACTTTTCTTCTACTTATTCCCTTATAAGAGATTTTACATATAATGGTCACAGACCTTTTTCAGGTACATGCTTTACAAATATTTTCTCTCAATCTATGGTTTGCTTTTGCAAACTTTTAACTTTATTAATAGAATTTTCAACACATAAAATATTCAATTTTTAAAAACTCTGATCTGTAAGAATGTTTTTTTGGCTTGTGGTATGTGTATATATGTGTGTGTGTACCTGTGTGTGTCTATGGAAGTGTGCGTATTTCCCTTTAAGAAGTATTTGCCTAATCCAAAGTCATAAACATTTTCTCCTACATGAGTTTTAGAATTTTTTATGGCTTAATTGTTACCATTTTAATCTATTACTATTCATTTGGAAAAATTTTGTTTATGGTGTATGTTAAGAGTCAAAGTTCATTTATCCCTATTTGGTATCAATTATTGAAGACTATATTTTCTCATGGAATTATTTGGGCACCTTTGCCAAAGAATCAATTGGCCATTTGACCATGAGTGTTTTTCCACCATCTCAATGCTGTGCCCCTGACGTTTAATGTCTCTCATTAGACCAACATCAGATTGTTTCGTCTATTACTTATTTGAAGTAAGTCTGAAATCATGGAGTATAATTCCTCCCGTCTTGTATTATTATTATTATCATTTTTAAAAGTTGATTTGGAAGTTCTTAGTCCTTTGATTTACATCTAAGTTTTGAATTAGCTTCTTGACTGCTGGGATTTGATTGGAATTTAATTGACAATACAGATCAATTTGTGAAGAAATGCCCTCTTAAAAATGTTAAGTCAGTACTTAAACATAAAGTAACTTTTATTCAGGTTTTTAATTTTTTTTTTTTGTTTTTGGCCGGGGCTAGATTTGAACCCCACCACCTCTGGCATATGGAGCCAGTGCCCTACTCCTTTGAGCCACAGGCGCAGCCCTTAAATTTTTTTTTTTTCAGGAATGATTTGTCACTTTAACAACATGTATAGATTTTAAACCATTTATTAAAGTTTTTCCTAAGTATTTTATTTATTTATTTATGCATTTCAATGGAAATGCATTTTTGCAAAATACTTTCAAGTTCTGTATTGTGAATGTATAGAACTACACCTGATTTTTATACATTGACTTCATGTTCTACAGCCTTGCTAATTTCAGTAGTTAATTAGCTTTTCTATAGATTAAGAAATTCTGCATAAATTATGTATCCTCTGTTAATAATTTTGTTTTTCCTTTTTCAGTTTGTTTGGAAATTTCATTTTCTATATTTCCTGTACCAGCTGTAACAATGTTCATTGCCTTGTCTTAACCTAATTGAGACGTTTGGTCTTTCTTCACTAATTATGATGCTACAAGTCTTTTGGAGGTGTTCTTATTCAGATGAAGAAGTTTTCATCTATTCCTAGATTGCTGAGAGATTTTATCATGAATAAGGCTGTACATATTTTGAAATTGTTTTTCTGCAACTACAGAGATAAACATGCTTTTTCTATTTAATTCTATTACCACAGTGTGGTACATTCACTGATTTTTCCAGTATTAAACCAACCTTGCATTACTGAGATTAACGCTACTTGGCCATGTTTAAATTATCATTTCACTAACCCTTATTACTCATGAACATGGAAACAAAAACTGTCATATTAGTGAAACAAGCTCAGCAGCATGCCAATTGATAACACATTCTGCACAAATGGGGTTTATCCAAGGAATTTGAGATTAATGTAACTTTGGAAAATCCATCCATGTAATTCACCATATGAACAGAATAAAAGAGCAAAAACATAATTATTTCAACAGATGCAAAGAAAACTTTTGACAAAATTTATAACTTCTTTATTAAGCAGACTCAGAAAACTGAGCAGAATGAAAAATCAATCTAACAAAGATGTCAGCAAAACATCTAAAACTAACACCTGAATTCTGAAATATTATTCCAAGTGCTTTTCAAGATCAGGAGCAAGGTAAGGATGTTTGTTTCTGTTCAACATTGTCCTGGAGGTCTTAGCTGTGTGATAAAGCAGGAAAAACATTTTAATTTTTAAAATTTCATTTATAATATTGTCAAAAATATTAAACATACAGAAATAAATTAAATTACATACAACATGCAAAGCCCTAGGTGGAAAACTGCGATACAGTGCTGAGACTTGTTAAGTGCTTGTAAATTGGATGAGACACACGGCATAGTCTTGGTGTGTGTCCACAGTGTCACCTTTGTCCACCCTGCTTATTTCCCTTGGACTTCCCGTCCTTGATGCTAACAATGATATTTTCCTTCTGGTATAGGGAGGCTGACTTTCACATGGGATTTTATCTCCTGCTTTTTAAGAAAGCAGATCAAAAAGAAGGTTGGAGCCATCTTGAACCTGCTTTTTCTCAAGTGCCTTTAACTCAAAATAATCAATATGCTAGAGTGGTGTATTTTTGCCCCCCTCACTGGCACTAAGACATTTATGTGAAAGTGTCTGAAACTTGCTGAAGCTCAATTTCTTTTTTTCTTTTTTTCTTTCTTCTTCTTCTTATTTTTTATTTATTTATTTATTTTTTTGAGAAAGAGTCTCACTATGTCACCCTGGGTAGGGTGCTGTACTGTCACAGCTCACCATAACCTCAAACTCTTGGGCTTAAGAATTTCTCTTGCCTATGCCTCCCAAATAGCTGGGACTACAGGCACCCACCACAAGGCCTGGCTATTTTTTTCTGGTTGCAGCCATCAATGTTGTTTAGCAGGCCTGGGCCAGGCTCGAACATGCCAGTCTCTGTGTATGTGGCCAGCGCCCTACTCACTGAGCTGCAGGCACAGAGCCTGAAGCTCCGTTTCTTCTTCCTTATACAGTTTTTCACCTCACAGCTAGAGTTGTAAAAATTATAAGAGACCTGTAAACCATTGCCCAAATGTTAGTTGTTATCATTATGAAGGCTAGAACTTGGGTGGTGCCAGTAGCATAGTGGTTATGGCATCAACCACATGCACCAAGGGTGGTGGGTTTGAGCCTGGCCTAGGCCAGCTAAACAGCAATGACAATTGCAACAAAAAAATAGCAGGGCATTGTGGCAGGCACATGTAGACCCAACTACTTGGGTGGCTGAGGCAAGAGAATCGCTTAAGCACAAAAGAAGTTGAGGTTGCTGTGAGCTGTGATGCACGGCATTCTACTGAGGGCAACATAGTGAGACTCTGTCTCAAAAAAAAAAAAAAGGCTCGAACTTGCATTATATTTAGAGATGTCAGATATTTCTACTGATTTCAGGATAAGGGTGTCTTACTGATGTCTGACTAACGTAATACTGAATGTTCTCCATTCCCTTTATAAGCATGTGTATTGGTGTCCATCAGCAGGTTGAAGATTTGCAGCTAGGACACTCCTCTGTGGAATCCGTAGGTATTTCTGCTTCCACCAGTGTCTTCCAGTTCTCTTTGTTATTATAATACATCAGATAATAAAACATACAAACCTGTCAAATTTCAAAGGGACTAGAAAGAGCTATAATTTTGTGGAAAATAACTTGAAAGCTTCAGGAAAATTCAATGAAGTTGAGTGGCCATAACCAAAATTGCAGCTAAATTAAATGAAAGCAATATATTAAAGACCTTGGAAGATGAAGTCTAGTCATAAAATCTAGAAGGAGTCTGCACATTAATTTCAATTAAAGAAAACTAGAGATCATAGGTGATGCCTTGGTGCATAGAATTGGCCTGGATTTTTCAAGAACTCCATTTGGAGGAATCCAAATTTAAAAAGTCAAAGACTGCCTCAAATATCAGAAGTTTAGTGAATGCATGTATGTTTATGTTTGAAATTACAATAAAATATTGAAGGTGTATAAAGAAAAAGAGTTCATATTTTTAAGATAGCCAATTCTTCTCAAATTGATACGTAGAATCAATGAAATGCCAATCAAAATCTTTACTGGATTTTTTTGTATAAACTGAGAAAGCAATTATAAAATTTATGTGGAATGGCAAAGGGCAAGAATAGTCAGAAAAATTTAAAGAAAGAACCAACCTGGAGAGCTTATGCCACCTGACTGCCAAGTTATAGTAATGAAGACAGTTTAATATTAGTGAGAAGATACACATAGAATGGGACAGAATGGAGAGACCAGAAAGAAATGCACAATTCTTGACATCGGTGCCCTGGTGCTAGAACAACTCAATAGCCATCAGAAAAAGGTCAATTAATTACATCTCCTAACTCACATTCTATATGTAATTATTTTGAAACGGATCTTAGACCTAAAAGTAAAAGGGAAAACATAGAAAAAATGCAGGAATAAAGCTTCACAAGTTTGAGGTATAAAAATATTTTTTAGATTGTAGAAAAACAAGACTATCCATAAGAAAAGGGGATAAATTGGACTTCCAAAAATTCTGTTTAAAGACAAAAATAATAAAATGAAAAGACAAGGTATAGTGTGTATATGTATATTAAATTATTACATAGAATGATATAGTATAATGTATGGCATAGTTTGTACATAGTTTCTAATATGACAATCATATACTATTGTATAATAATATTATCTTATATAATTTATAAGAGATTTGTATATATAAACCCATCTTACACCTTAATTAGACAAAAAGCTTAATTAAACAATTTCAAAAGTCTTGCAAAAGAAGGTATATAAATTGTCTAAGAGCATTAAAAAAATGGTTAATATCATCTGTCATAAGGGAAGCCCAAATCTAAACCTCGATGACATTCTGAAGCACACCCGTCAAAATGTTTAAAATTAAAAAAAAAAAAAAAGTGACAGTAACAATTTTTGGTGCTACTGAGATTCTGAAGTATTGCTGTTAGGCTAGTTAAATTATGCTAGCAATTTGGAGAACTGTTTGGTTAGTTTAAAATTTAAGATATGCTTACCACTTGTTCAAAAGGGTCTTCTCCTAGGTATTTACTCAAGAGAAATGAAAACAAGGTCTTGCAAAAGGTTTTAGCCCAAATGTTTAAGGTAGCCTGTTACAACAGCGTCAAACTGGAAACAACCCAAATGTTTATGGTGAACAGAACGACGTTTCTGAAAAGGAATTTAGGAGCAAGAGACTTTTTTTCTAAGGAACAGTCTTTGTGGCAGCACTCTAGGGAACTAACAGAGCAAATCCCCCTCCGGGTTCCCAATCAGGTGCATTTATACAAATGAGTGATTCAAACTTGCTTCCTTCTGATTGGTTGATGCGTGTTGAGTTCTGCACCGTGGTTATAGCTGAACTTTGATTGGCCAGTGCAGCTGAGCTCGGCTTGGTAGATGCACCTGCAGCCTGTTGGTGGGTTCGGGGATGTGAACAAATGCAGTTAGCCATCACAGAACCACAGTTAATCCGAGATGTGTTTTCTGGGAGCTTCATCTATGTGTCGCCTGTAGTCAGCAAATGGCTGTTTGGCTCTGTTGTAAATTTAAGCCCAGTTATCCACAGGATTCATCTGGAGGGATTGGCCCTGTCAGGTTCACACTATCAATTTAATTGTTGGCTATCAAATGTGGTTTAAGTGGTCTATTGATAGACAGTAACATACAAAGTAACATGGAAGGAACTACACACAGCGGGGACAAATCCCGAAAGCGCTGTGCTGAATGGAAGAAAATAGCTGCGGAAGAGTGTATCTTGTGTGGTTCTGTTTATACAACATTCTGGACCCGCTCTAGAGCCAACTGGTCACTCCTAACCAAAGCCACGAGAGGTTGCCTGACTGCAGGTAGGCAGGCCTAAGGGGGCAGCTGATGGGAAGATGGAAATATTTTATGTGCTAGCTGGGGTTGTGATTACCTGGATATACTTACTTATAAATACTCCCAAATGTTATACTTAATACCTGGGCTTTTTAATGTATGCAAATAATACCTCAATTAATAGAGCATATATTTACATTTTTACTGGAATTATAAATGAATGCTTACAATACTCACTAAGGAGTTCCTATTTACATTATAGGACCTGGTTATAAAATCCTTGTCAAACTAGATGTTATCAATCATTTTTATCTTTCCCAATTTGAGGGATGATACGTAATATTTTATTTAGTCATTCTCCTTTGTTTCTGTTACATTTGAGGCTGGGCATCATTTCACATATTGATTTCATCAACTATTTTTCTGCTTCTGTGAATCACTTCCTCAGACCTTTTATTCTTGTCTATTCAATTTTTAATCTTCTGCCATTAGTGACTGATCTTCACATTTTAGGATATTAAGCCTTTTACATCTAAAGAAACTGGGATTATTTTCCTCATGTTTTGGTCTTCCATATCAATTTAAAACCTTTTTTAGCTTAAATAAATTCTTGATTTTTACCATTATAATTTGTTAGTGATTTATGTGTTGTGATCTTCTGGTTGACTAAAAACTTTTTTTTTCGAAGAACCTGGAATAAAAAATACATATTTCTCTTATATCTTTTGAAATGTTAAAGTAACATTTTTTATTCATTTAGAATTTACTTTAATGGTGTAACCGTTATTAAATATATAACACATTTTCCCAAACTACTAATTCATTTCTTCTACAAGTACTTGCTTGAGATAACCTTTTTTCCTAATAAATTTCCCCAATTGTGTGGGCCTTATCCAGTTTGTCTCCTTTTCTGATTTTGTTTTGTCAAAGTTCTATATCTTCATATTTAAAGACTCATGGAGTTCCCTGGCAATCCCACCTTCCTCCCCGTTGAGTCCCAGGGTGAGGCAGCCACTGTCTGTCTCTGCTTTTTGGACGTGCTCCCCAGGTGTACTTCTATTGACTTTGGTCGTCAAAGCACAGAGTAAGGCCCTCCAGCCCTTGTCTTTCTTTATGTACTCACTTTCTAACATGTTTATAACGGATTTTTGCTTAGATGAATATTCAGTGTTCTATTATTATGGTTGTATAAATGTGACTATTATATCATTTGTAAGTGAGCCTGCAGTATGTTCTAAGTTAGTGGTTGTTTTGTTTTTTCATTTGCTTAGTTTTTTTACACCTATGGTTAATTCCAACCCAAGTCTAAACTCTGCCAACTGCCTCTCTCCTCAATCACCAAATACATCGGGGATCCCATCTCCTAACTTGCTCTGGCCAAGATCCAGCACCAATGTCCTTCCACCTATGTGATTCCCTCCAAATCTCTCAAAATCCAGAGATTTCAGCCCAGTAGCCCATGTTGGAGCACATTCTTCCCCAGCTTCTTGAGATAGAAATCACCAGACATAAATTTGAACTTTTTAAGGTCTGAAAATATATTTTGTATTAAGGTGGAAATTTACTAGCTCATGGCAAGTTGGAGAAAGAATTCTCATACAGTGATTAGAATAAAAAAACGCAAAGTTTATTTTCAAAAGAAAAGAAAGAAAAAAGAGAGAAGGAAGAAAGGGAAGGAGGTAGGGAGGAAGTGTCCATTGCACAGGAAGGAAGGAGTGAAAACGCCAGGCAGCTGAGGGACAGGGAAGGGGCAGGGGTTAAAGGGCACACGTGACTCCTTTTTTCCCCTGATAACAAAAGCAGTGAATCAGTTGCAGATATTTTCTCTGGCTTATCTGAGTCCTTGGAACCTTCCTGGAGAGAACTGAGGCAGGGAGTTAAAGTGGGAAGCTGCACCCCTACCATCCACTCAGACTCTTCAAGGCTGAGAAGACAAAGTCTTAGAGATAACAAGTTAGGCCATAGGTGTTTTAATTAAAAAAACAAAGGAGGTAGTTGTGTTGAGTTTTCTCCTCCCAGGGCCAACTGTGCACAATTAGTTCATTTGTTTTTCTGACACCTTGTTTTCCTTTGTTAGGCTTTTAGTAAGACCACTTTTTACTTATATTTTTCCTAGAAGTTTACTGATACTTAACCAAATTTTAGAATTAAAGACTGGAAATAATTTTCTTTCTGATTATTTTTGAATGACTTTAAGATAATTTTAGATTAATAGAAAAATTGTGAAAATCATCGAGTTCTATATACCCCTCCACCCAGACTCTACCATTGTTAATGTCGTACCTGAGACCTCTGTTACAGGAAGGAACCACCAGTGGTGTGACACCTACATTCTCTGGATTTCACTCATCCTTTCTCTGTGTCTGTTGAAGTAATTAAAGACTTTTCTCCTTTAACCTGTTAATGAGTGTACAATGTAAATAAGTTAACTGACATTAAATTATCTTTATATTATAGAATAAAAACAATTTGCTCACAATATCTTTGGGGGGACATGTCTATATTTAATTTGATTACGTATTTAGAAATATTTCAAATATTTTCTTTTGGGAGATTAGCTCATGCACATCTTTTTTTTTAAATAAATTGGGACAGTTCTCTTTTACCTGTCTATGGAAGCATTCATGTAAGACCAACACATTCTGTTCCTTAAATATTTCATAGAAATAGTTTGAGAACAGTTTGTTTCTAATTTTGTGAGAATGTGTTTTCAATTACTGGTTTAATTTCTTACCTTATTATGATTTTCTAACCTACCTTTACTTAGCACTTGTAATCTTTTCTCAAATTTTATTTTCAGTACTTATGTTTATGTTTTAGTTGTCTTTACATGAACTACTTATATTGAATTGTTTAATAATTCTATTTTACAGACTTGCGCTTTTAACCGGGCAGTTGAGCTATTTGTATGCTATGATTATCTTTACAGTTTGAATTTTTATTATACTATTTTTAGCTAAATATTTGTATCAATTATCTATATATTTTTACCTTTCTTGCCATATATAGAATCAGTTATTTTTCTTTTATACTAGTTGTTCGGTATTACACAGTTGATTTTGATTTTTATAATAGTTAATATATTAAGACATTTACATTTAATTTAATGAAATATAAATTAATTAAATGAATATACAGTATAATGATTTTAGAAGTCTGAGACAGTCATTAAACCCTCCTTATTTATACATTATATATTAAATATAAGCCTACATAATATAAAATATACATTATATATTTTCATTTTTTTAAATACACAAAAAATAGATTTTTCTTGTTGTTTTACATAGTAAATGACAAAAGTTACTTGTAGGTTTCTCTTTTTTCTTTATAGTTTAATCTTACTTTCTTTTTTCATCTTAGATATTCTTTGTGGGATAATTTTCTTCCTTTCTGGAGAGCAGTTTTTAGGAGTTAATTTAGTGAACTTTTATTGGTCATCCTTTTACTGTTTTTCTAGAAAAATCACTAGGTGTATAATCTGGGTTAATGATGGCTTTTTCCTCTAAGTCCCTAAAAACCTGTTCTATTGTTTTCCACCCTCCATTATCAGTCATGAGGAATCAGCTGTCCATCTATCCTCATTCTTTTGCAGGTAATTGATCTTTTCTCAATGATTTTTTTAAGATCTTCTCTTCTGCTACTTTTAAGCTTTATTATGATGTTTGCATGTATAAAGGAAAATATTGAATTCATTAGCCTTCCTGATTCTGAGAAACCGTATCTATTTTTACTCAGGAATACAGTTCAGCCATTATCCTTTCAAATATTGCCTTACCTCTCATTTTATCCTCGATATTTTTTAGAAGTTTAAGGAGATATGTTTTAGAACTTTACTTTTTATCTTATGTGTCTCCACCACTATACCCCATTTCCTTCGTCTCTTTACACACACTGTTAAGGATATTTCCTTTTAGATCAATATATCAGGCCTTCTTTCTATTTGTCACATATGCTGTGTAAGCCACTGACTGAATTCATTTGAAAACATTTTTATAACTTTTTACTGACACACAGTGATTGTACATATTTGTGGGGTGCATACTATATTTTAGGTGTGCATATCATGTGTAATGATCAAGTCAGGGCATTCAGAGTAGTTATCACCTCAAACATGGATAGCATCCTTGGGTTGGGAACATTTCAGCTCTTCTAGCTTTTTTGAATTATACAATATGTAGTTGTTAACTATAGCCACCATCAGGGTCTTAATTTCAATCATTGCTAGCCTCCATTTAGTTCTGTTCTGAGTCTACCTGTCCATTTTTTATGCCCTCTTATTCTTTTATTATATTCTGTGTTTCTTTTCTCTTGTATCTCACACATTTATCTTCTGTTCTGTTACTCCTATAAGCTATTGTCTCAATATCTGAAGACTTTCTGTGCCTGACCCTATAGTTTAAAATTTCTGCTGACTCACAATCCTGGCTATTTCCAGTGCTTTGTCTGTGTGTGTTGGAGATGCTGTTTCCTGTGTTCCTTGGCCTCTCCCACCTGTGTAGCATGGCTGACTTGGGGTGGGGTGGGGTGGACAAGCTGCTCTTTTATAGCTCTCTGATAGTTGGCCAGGATTTGATGTCCCTTTGGCCTTCCTCATTTGGAAGGGAACTGGAACAGGCATCAAGATCTGGTTCAGAGGTTTTTTGAATAAAACTCTGAAAGTTGAAACCTGAATCATTTAACCCCAGGACAACCAAGTATTCCCTTGAAGCAGAACATAGCCTTCTCTCTTCTTCATATATCAGGTGGAACTTCTAACTGAGGAATGGGGGGCATCCCACAAAGCCACTGGACACTTAGCAGTCCTAGAGTCCTGCCTTGCCCATCTCTACCAAATGAATGGCTGGGTGCAGCTGCCACACTTCTCAGCCCCTCACCATCCTTGGGTTATCTTACCAGAAGAGGGAGCCTGGGGACACCCTATATAATAGGCTCTTTAGTCTCAAGAAACAAAAAAAAAAAGCCTGGACTTTGGCATTCCTTTGGTAGAAAGGAAGGTATGGTTTAATGGCTCAGGCTTTGTGTTTTTGAGGCTAATGCCCATGGAGTGGTTCTCCACATTCCGCTGTCCATCTACAGTACATTATCTTTAATGTGGCTACTGGCAAACCCTTTCACATTTGCACGTATCCCCACATCAGAAGGTGCAGGCTGCCCCCTCTCTCCTTTGCCCTGTGTTGGCCTTATGCCTATGTGACCAGTAGAGCACAGCAGACTTGGCCTTCATAGACTTCCACTCCTGGGCCTTGAGTGAAACTGAGAGCCTCCTGCCACTCTCTTAGAGACCAGCTGTCTTGTGATTAGGAAGTTCAGGCCAGAGCAGGGGATGGTGGACACCCATGCAGAGAGGGCCTGAGGGTGAGAGGATGCTGGGACATTCAACTGAGTTTAGGGTGAGTGCAGTCTCTTAAAAGACCCCTTTTGAACCCCTTGGTCAGTCAGCCCACAGAATCACAAGAAATAATAAAATTGTGTTGACTTACCCCACTAAGTTTTGGGATGAGATGTTACCCAGCAATGGGTCACTGTTACAATGACCTTGGGCAAATGACCCAGCCTCTTTGAACTAAAGTTCATCTATAAAATGGGCCTAAAATGCATTCCTTGGAAGGATGTTCATTAAAAATAAAATTAAAAAATAAAATAAATAAATTAAATAAAAAGAAAAAACCAGTGACCTACAAAAGCAACTCATAAATGTACTTAGTGCATTTAAATCAAGCGCTCCATGAAGGGTCTCGGATGGGATGCGTCTCTTCTGTGAGATTCCCTTAATTCCTGTTTTCTGAGTAGAGCTTCTTCCCTTCTTTGGAGGGACGGTCATCATGTTGTAAGTGTTTCACTGCCCTCTTCTGAAGATGATGGCAGCAGGCACTAGTTTACTGCTGCTTTCAGATATCATTTGTGAGGAAGAACAGGTGAGCAGGGAGCGCACTCTCTTGAGCCTGGCTCATCACATGCACAGAAGCAACGTTCTCTGTTCCCTCTGACCCTGAGTACGTCACCACCAGGATGCCAGATCCAGCCTGCAGCAGAAGGGGCAGAATGATAGGGCCTCCATCTGGGACCTCGGACTAGGGTCAGTCTGGAATTAGCTGACCTGGAGAAAGACCCCGGGCCTTATGACTGTCCTCTCCTCAGGGCAGGGCCACAGTGAATTGGAAACAAGTTGTAGATTGAACCCTGAGTTGTTGAAGTTGAGGGCCTTTCTTATCTCTTAAGTGTAGCTACTCTGCATCCCTGCTGGACTCAACCGGACTCCTTCAAGGAGTAAAGATGAGGTTTCAGAAAGGTGACTTGCTCAGGAAGCTGGATGCAGTGAGAGAAACTCTTGGAGACCTGGGGGCACCAGAGGTCTGCCCAGGGAGTGTGGGCGCAGATCTCAGAGTCTCATGGGAGCAGAACTTGGCTTCCCCATGGTGGTATTAGGTTCTCATAGCTGATGTAAAAATGACCACAAATGAGGAGGCTTAAAACAACAGAAAATCATTGTTCACAGTTCTGGAGACCAGAAGTTCAATGTCAAGATGCAGGCAGGACCCTGCAGCCTCTAGAGGCTCCAGGGGAAGCTCCCCTGGCCTCTTTCAGTTCCTGGGGGCCCCAGGTGCCATCTCCCAGTTTATTGCCCCATTGTTCCAAATCTGCCTCTGAGTCCACTCAGCTTTCTCCCCAGGTCTGTGTCTTCCCTTATTGGGAAATTGCCTGTCACTGGACTTAGGCCCACTGTGACCTGGGCTAATCCTTGCCTGAATCACCACCACCATGACCTGTCTCCACAGAAGGTGGAACTCATTACCTGGGAAGCAGCTTCTGGGTCTGGAGCTGCTCAGTCCTCTGTGCACACGGGAAGCACAGAGCTCAGGGGCTCTGAGGTATCACCCACAGGAGAGCACCTGCTGGCGGCTTCCTGCAGCAGCTGGCCCGGGGAGGAGGACTCAGTAGAACCGGGGTACCATGTGCTCACAGGGACCCAGAGCAGCAGTGACTCAACTCAAGGGAAGAGTGGATGGGGGTGGCCCTGGGGAAGTGGCATCAGGGTGGGCCAGCCCTGTGGGACTTGACATGCTCAGCTGTGTTCTCCTCAGCACCCCTGAACTCTGGGACCCTCCCTCCCACCAACATTTCCAGGGTTTTGTGCTGCCATACTCAGATCTCACCTGTCCCTGGCCTAGGGCTGTGACCCTGCTGAAGGGCAGGCATTTGGTCCCTCTCACTCTGGTGGCTGGGAGGGAGGGTGGGCTCTGTCCCAGCCTCCCTCCTTGGCTTGCTGTTTTCCTCTCTTTCCTAATCTCCTCTCTGAAGACACCAGTCACATTGCATTAGGACCCACCCTGAGGGCCTGTTTTAACATAATTACCTCTTAAAAGGGCTGTCTCCAAGTACAGTCACATTCTGAGGCACTGAGAGTTAGGACATCAACACACAAATGTCAGAAGGGCACAATTCAGCCCAAGACAACCCCCCCCACCACCACCACCAGATTTTCTCAGAATTTTAACCTTTTGTATGTGTGTTTTGATGGCCTCCTCCTGCAGTGGCCTGGGCTGCTCACTGGCCCTGCTCCTGCCCTGCAGCCCTCGCCTGCAACCTTTGGAATGTGTCCTGGGTCCATACACCTCAAATGCAGGTGAGAGGTGCTCCCAGCACAACTGGTCTGACCTGTTTCCACACCACATCTCCACCAGGGGATGGGATGCCCAGTCGTTCCAGAGAAAGGCTAGTTCCTGAGGCCCTGGTCCTGCTCAGCCCTGACACTGGCCCCCACCCCCTCAGCACCATGGTCCAGGCAGCACAGGCACCTGCTCTCCAGCCTCTGTGGAGTCTCTGCGGCTCCCTGGTCTGGAGAGCAGGTGCCTTCCCATGGAATAGTGGTGCCCTTTTCTCTGGCCTGGCCCCATGCGTCTCTCCTCCCAACTCCCCTTCTGTGTCACGAAGAGCAGCGTAACCATGGTTCTTAAGTGTGAGTTTCTACCAATAGCCAAACCGTCAATCTTCTATTTCTTAAGAAGGTTTTGTGCAGACAAAGACAGATTCTTCTCTAAGAGGGACTCTTGTACCAGCTCTTAACTAATACATTCTATGTGACTGGAATGTGTATTCACACACACATTTTCAGAACTGAAAACTAAACGTTTGTAAAATACATAGACCATCATTAAAAAGACACATTTAACGTACAAAATTACACCACAATTTCTGAAATGAAAAATAGTGAAGCTACCACCGTATCATTAATTAACAAACAACCTCAAGCAACATCGTGGACATTAAACAACATTAGGAAAAGCAAAGACAGAGCTCAAACTATCCCATGAATGAGGGTGGATGGATGTGTTCGTGAAAATAAAGGTCACACAGAAACCATCCGTTTCTGGCTCCTGTGTAAATAGGTCAAGTGTTTTTGAAGGCCATTTCTAAATATTTATCTAAATCTGAAATCTTCATAATCTCTGACACAGCAATTATGTTCCTGGAAATCTAAAATGCAGAAATACCCCGAGGAACATACATGAGGGTACCCATTACTGCACATCTGCAGTGACCTAAATCGGAAACTACTTCACTTACTAGCGGGGATTTTCCATAAGTCAGGAGGCTTGAGGAATGGAGCGATGTGACTTGGACCAGTGAGCCACCTCCTCTGACTCACTGAACTCACCTGGGCCTGCCTTCCAGCAACTGCCCACCCACTGCAGAGCAGTGGTCCTCTCCAGCAGGTGGTCTCTAAGTGTCACAATACTGGGGCCTGCACAGCTGAGTCCCCTACCACACAACAAGTTATCCTGACCCCAAAGCCAAAGTCACCTCACTCTGAAAAATGCTAGTGCACTGGACTCTACTGAGGCCCTGCAGTAATGGGCACCATGGCTTTCAGTGGATACACGGCCACCTGGAATAAAGATTACAGTTACTAAATTCCCAACAGGTAGAAGAGCAGTCATGTGATGCCTGGCCAGTAGGGTGTGAGCAGGGGCCAGGGCATTGCCCTTAGTGTGCACGGCACACAGACCTGCCCTGGAGCACATTCATCCTGGGTGCAGCACCCATGCCAGCCTGGATACCCAGGGAGATGCTGGGTGTCCAGAGATACCACAGGGTGAAGGCACCCAAGCCCAGTGCAGCCATTAGGGTCCCAAGACTCAGGACTGAGCCTCATCCCCAGATTTGCTTGGGAAGAAGGATGAGTCCCTCAGCCACTGCTGATCTGTCCTTGCATCTTTCATGAATGAACCAACCCCAACAAATGATTGGAACTTGATACTTCATTTACATAAATTTTACATGAGTATATTGTTCCTTCCTGGGAGCAATTTCTAGATTATTGATAAAGTTAAGGTTACCATGACTGCTGTAACAAATTACCACTAGTTTGCTGACTTAAATAGCAATGTTTTCACTGTAGTTCAGGATGACAGAAGTCTCAGATTTCAGATCTATGTGTTGGCAAGGCTGGCTTCCTCTGGGAGCACCAGGACAGGGACATTTGGCTCCTGTCTGCCCTGGTGAACGGGGGCTGCTGGCGATCCTTGGCATCTCACGGCTCATGGCTGCATCATTCCACTGCACTCCATTTCTACGTGGCCTCCTCTGCTCCCATGTTCTCTTTAATCTCTTAAAAGGTCAACTATGACTGGATTTGGGACTCATATGGATAACCCAGGATGACTTCAAGCTATTTAAGGTATGGGGTTAACATAGCCTGAAACAATTAAATAGGTCTGAATATGCATGTGTGTGCACCTGCAGACAGGTAAGGCCTGTGTATACATGTGTGTGCCCTTCAACATGCACCTGCAGGTGCATAAGACGTGTACACATGAGCGTGGACCTCTCTGCCACTGCCTCACCTCTGATGAACAGAGTATGGAAGAAATAATGAGATGTCGTTTCTGAGATTAGGTTTTGCAAGACTATGGTTTCTGTTTTGGCTGAGCTTTCTCTCATCAGGACCTCAGATCATGGCGTGAGGGCAATTAGCTGCCACAGATTCCCATAGACTAGCGATCTGGGTCAAGGGGCCACCTTCTCAGCAGGTTCACATGATGAGGTGAGGGCGAGGCCTGCCAATGGTCAGGTGAGTGGGCTTGGAAACCAGTCATCTGCCCTGTTGAATGTTCAAAACGAAGGCATATACTTGAATTCTTCAGTTTTAACAATGAAAGGCAAAGTAGGCCAAGCATATGACCAAGTATGGTATTCAGCTTTTCTACTTTCTTTCTGTTTAATCTATTAGTTTCTGAGATTTAAGTTAATGCCTTTTATCATAACTGAGAATTTTCTACTTTATTTATGTTGCATGTTTTTAAGCTATCTTGTTATGTGCAGAAAAGTTATGGCTGGGCGACGCCTGTGGCTCAGTCGGTAGGGTGCCAGCCCCATATACCAAGGGTGGCAGGTTCAAACCTGGCCTTGGTCAAACTGCAACAACAACAAAAAATAGCCAGGCATTGTGGCGGATGCCTGTAGTCCCAGCTATTTGGGAGGCTGAGGCAAGAGAATCACCTAAGCCCAGGAGTTGGAGTTTGCTGTCAGCTGAGATGCCACAGCACTCTACTGAGGGCCATAAAGTGGGACTGTGTCTCTAAAAAAAAAAAAAAAGAAAAAAGTTATGGCTGCAATATCGCATTAGTGTATTTCCCTTTCACCACATAGATGTCCAGTTTCACCACCTTTATCGTTTTCACTGTGAAATCTATTATAATTTATTCCACATCAATAACTCCAGTGCTAGTTTTTTTATAAGCATCTGATTGGCATTTTTTTCTATCCCACCCTTTTCACCCCTTATATGACTTTGTGTTTTGGTGTCTTTCTTCTATTGATATATAATTGGGTTTATAAAACCCAGTTTATAAGATTCTCTCTTTTACTACATGAGCAGAGCTCACTCACATTTGTTGCAAGTATTGATCTGTTTTGTGTTTCTTTTCTGCCACATAATTTTTTCCTAGATATCATAGTTTCCTGTTTGGTCCTTTCTTCATAAATTTCACTGTTTTAAATGTTTTCTTAGCTACTTTCCAAACTCTAATTATATTTAAAAATGTAATTTTCCAAGCATAATTAGCAGGGTATAATTTTAAATGTGCTTGTTTAGAGGGATGCAAATGCTATGTGCCTTCAAGGACCAGTCTTTGTGTGAAATATGTTTTCATTTCTCTCAGGCAAATCCCAAGGAGTACAAACAAGCACAGGCCATTTGGTACGTGTGTGCTCAAGTTTCTAAGAACCTTCCCACCTGCTGCTTCCCTGGACTGTACCATTTTATGTTTCTACCATTGATGCATGAGAGTTGCATTTGCTCCACATTCATACCAAATTTTGCTATTGTTTAGCTTTTAATTTCAGCTATTCTAGTGGATTCGCGGTGATATTTTCTTGAGATTTTAATTTGCATTTCTCTTCTGGCATGGAAAACATCTGTTCATTGGTACTATCAAGATACAACGTTTCTAAATGGTATATTGAAATATTGTCAACATTTTAAAAATTTGGTTGTTTACATGCTTATTATTGACTTTAAGAATTCTTTGCATATTTTATATATTTTGGATAGAGCTCTTTGGTCTGATACAGGTATTGTGGATATTTCCCCTAATCTATGGCATGATTTTTAATTTTATTGAAGTTTAGTTTATCAGTTTTTCTCACATTAGATTTCTGCTTTTTGCATTCTTTTATGGCTGATCTTTGCCTGCCTCTATGTAACAAGATTTGCTTCAATTACTTCTCCTAGAAATTTTATAGTTTACAGTTTTTTATTTAGTGTTGTGGCTATTTAAAGTGTTTTCTTTTTGTGTTTGACATGTGAGTTTTGCTTGTTGGTTTTGTTTTTCTAAACATTGGCATCCAGTTGATGTGGTATATAGTAGAGCCTCCATAGTTGACCACGTTCCTACATTGCTACATTGGCCACCTCCCTAAGTTGACCTGATTTTTCTCGACCAGACACGAACCACACGAATGTCGGTACAGTGGGCCTAGCTCCTTATGTTGACCACCTCCATACACTGACCAGTTTGTTACAGTCCCTGGGGTGGTTAACTTACAGAGGTTCTACTGTGTTTATTAAAATGATCATTCTTTCTCCATTACCTCCACTGGTCATCTTTATAGAAAATCAGTTAGACACCTAACACTGCATCTATGTCTCACATATTAATTTTGTACCCTCGATCCATTTGTCTATTTTTAAAGCTGATACTACACTGACTATTTCTGTAGCAAATGCTGAACTCAGCCAGTGTAATTCCTTCACCTTCGGTGTTTTATAACTATTTTGTCTCATACGGATCTGCTGTATTTTCATCTAAGTTTCGGAATCAGCTTGTTTTCTACTAAAATGCCTTTTGGGATTTTCATTTTGGTTACAATCAATCTTTCAGTTAATTAGGAAGAAATTGACATTATAACAATATTGAGTCATTTGCTTAATGAACATGTGATAGCTTGCCTTTTATTGAGGATTCTTTTGTTTTTCTCAGCAATATTCCATAGTCTCATTGTATAGGTTTGGCACATACCTCTGATACTTTTATTGCCATGTGATTAATATTGGGATGCCATTCATAATGGACATTTAAAAATTGGTTTTCCAATTGCTCATGGGTAGCACTGAGTAATGTAATCAATTATTATATATTTATGTTTTATTTTATGAACTTTCTAAATTCATTTAATTATAGCATCTTTTGTAGATTTATTAGAATTTTTCTACATAAGGAATTTTCTGCGTACAGGTACTGTTTTCTGTAAGTAAAATTGTTCCTTACAAATGAAGGATTTGCATTGTTTTCCCCGTATGATTTTTGCTGTCTCTGTTCTTGCCTTATTGCACAGGACAGCCCTTCTAGCACAGTGCTCACCAGAAGTGGGAGGAACCAAGTGCATTGCCTTCTTCCTGATCCTAGGGAGGAAAGCGTTCAGTGTTTAACCAGCAAATGTGCTGTTAACTGCAGGTTAACTGTAGACGGCCTTTATTAATTTGAAGTTGCCCCCTTTTTCCTTTAGTTTGTTAAAGTTTTTAAGCATGAATGAGTTTTGAATGACGAATACTCTTCCTTTGTCCGTTGAGGTAATCATCTAACTTTTCCCCGTTACTTCATTAATGTAGTTACTTATGTTGATTGATTTTTGAATGTTAAGTTCACCTTAAATTTGGGGGGTAAACTCTAGTTAGTCATAAATAGTTTGTTTTTATTACAAAATCTGATTTGCTACTATTTTTTAAAGGAATTTACATTTTTCATGATGGGCATTGGTCTGTGATTTTCTTTCCTTATAATACTTTTGTCTAATTTTGCTAGCCTGGTATCAAGGTAGTTATGACCTTAAAAAATGAAAGTACTTTCCACCTCTATTTTATTTATTTATTTATTTATTTTTTGTTGTTGTTGCATTTTGGCTGGGGTCAGGTTTGAACCCACCACCCTCTGTAGAAAGAACCAGTGCCCTATTCACTAAGCCACAGACGCCTCCCATCCACCTGTTTTATGGAAAAAAAAATATTATTCATTTCTGAAATTGTTGATAAGATTTACCTCTAAAGTCATATAAGCCTGGAATTTTTTCTGTGGGAAGCTTTTCAATTATAAATTTAATTTTTATATAGATACAGAACTATTTTCTATTCTTTCTTAATTCTGCTGTCTTTCAAAAACTCCATTTTGTCTAGGTGGTTGAATATTGTGGGGGCCTGGGTTCCCACAACCTTTGGTAGGACCTGTGCTGAGGGCAGGTGACATGAGGAAAACCTCAGACTCTATTATCTCAGGGGAAGTAACTGATGGGAGCCTGTGAGAGACGGACGCAAAGCCACTGGCATCTCAAGGGCAGCACCAGGCTGTTCTCCCATAGGTCTCTTTATTCAATCAAAACTCATATGTCAAGTTGACAGTATAACGCATAAACTTAATTCAAATTATTCAAAGCAAATGCCTCAAGTAATCATGAACAATCAGAAGAAGGGAAATGAAAGAAGGGAAAGTCATGCAGGCTTACCGTGGGATTACGACTTACATGTCACATATTGGGGATAAACTTACCTTCAGAGATTTCCATCTAGGCCTAGGCAGGACACAGGAAGAGTAATCTTTGGTCACCAGGCATTCTGTTCTCAGCCATCAGATAACAACCAGGCTGCTTGCAGCACCTGAAAAGGGGGACACAGGATCCTAAACTCTGGCCAACAGGAACTCCAGAAACCTAGTCCCAAGCCTGCCAGCAGCCAGACATCCTGTGTAGACCCCAGGCTATTGCTAAGCCTCAGGGGGCTTGAGGAACTTGGACTCTAGTCCTCAAGCCTTTCAGAAATGCCTGGCTTACACTACACTGCAAACCTGACTCCCACAGAATATATCCGCATGAAGGTTTTTATAATATTTTCTTACTTTTTATTATTTCTAGAATCTGTGCTGATGTGCTCTAATTGATTCTTGATATTAGCAATTTACATCTTTTTTTAACCTTTCTTCTTGGTTAATAAACTAGAGGTATATGAATTTAACTAGTATTTTCAAAGAAAGACATTTTGATTTCATTGATTTTTTTTCCTTGTTATTTCCCTATTTTTATGTAGCAATTTCTCCTCTATATTATTCTTCTCCTATTATTTGGGTTTATTTTGACATTTTTGTGGTAGAGGCTTAGACTGTTGAATTTAGATTTTTGTTATTTCCTTATATAAGCATTTCATGCTTTAAATTTTGTTTTAACACTGATTTATCTGAAGCCTGCAAAGTTTTATATGTTACATTTTCAGTTTTTATTTTTATTTAGTTTGAACTATTTTCTAATTTCTCTCTGTGTTCTGTAAGTCTTCTTTGCTCATAGGGATATGTAAACATACTTTGGCTTTATTTTCAGATACTTAGGACTTTCATGAATAAATTCTAATTATTTATTTCTAATTTAATGTCATCATTCCAGAGAATATATTCTGTAAAATTTCAGTTCTCTTAAATTTATTGAAACATATTTCATGGCCCATTACTTGGTTATATTAGGGAAGGTCCCTGGTTGACTGGAGAAGGTCTGGATTCTGCTCTTGTGAGGTGAATTTTTGATAAAGATTAACTGATTCGAGTTTGTCCATGGACTGGCTGGGTCTTCTGTGTCCTTACTGGTTTTCTGCCCACTCTTTATGTCAGTTGCTGAGAGAGGAGCATGATGTCACCAGAGGTGCTTCTGGACATGTCTATTTCTCCTTTCCCTCAGTTTTTTGCCTCATACATTTTAACACACACACTATTGGAAGCATACAAATTTAAGATTGTTAATTAACTTCTTGATTAACTCTTTGATTATTATAGAATGTCTTTCTATGTAACTTTTTTATAGAATGTATTTTTTTGTCCCAAAGTCTACTTTGTCTAATACTAAGATCATCACTGAAGCTTTCTTTTGATTAGTTTTGCACTGTATACTCTTTCCTATCATTTTATTTTAGCCTAGCTCTGTTTTTATATTTGAAGCTTATTTTTTATTGACAGGATATAGTTATATGGTGCTTTTCTGTCAAGTCTGATAATCTCTGTTTTTTAATTAATGTTTTTGTACCATTTATATTTAATATAATAATTGTTATGGTTTGATTTAAGTCAACCATATTGATGTCTGTCCAATATTATTATTATTTTTGCTTTGTCTCTCTTTTGGATACCTCTTATTAGATTGAATTTGGGGGGGTTATTTGACTTTATTTCTGTTATATAGTCTTATTAGTTTTACTTCTTAGTTACATGTGTTTTCAGTGGTCCATAAAATTTACAATATGTAATTTTACTTCAGTGAAATGTGCCTTTAAGTTATATTTCTTTACATACACAATGAAAGACTCCTAAAAGAGTCTGATTCCATTTCACACTGTTATATATTTTATTTATACATATGATGTAAACCTCATATTATATTGTTGCTTTTTGTTTTAAAGGTCAATTGTCTTTAAATTTTTTTCAATAGTGAGAAAAACATTAATATATGCACATCTTTAACATTTCTGGAGCTTCTATTTCTTTTTATAAACCCACATTCTCAACTTGTATTGTTTAACTTCAGCATAAAATTTCTTTGTATTAATATTGCTTTATTGTACCTGTTTACTGATGATAAATTATCTCAAATTTGCTTATCTAAAAAATTATTTTGCCTTATTTTTGAAATATTTCCTTAGATATAGAATTATAGGTTGACTTTTTATTCTTTGGAACACTTTATACATTTTTTTAAAAATGGGCTTTTTTTCCTAAGGCAAGCATGAGACAAAGTTTATTGAGAAAGAAAAAGATAGGTTTGCAGAATAAGAGCAACATTTAGGCTTACAGTGCAAGATATATTCACCAAGGACAGCAAATGGGCCTCTATTGCAGGGCAGGTAGGTAAAGAGGCCAATCTCTTGGCTTTTATTGTTTCTCACAAGAAGTCTGTAATCATTGCTACGTTCATCACCCTATGCACAATAATTACACACCCCCTCACCCCTGACTGTATTGTATTTTTCTTTTTTTATATTTATCCGACTGGTCTTTGGTGAATTTCTTCCATCTGAGTATTCATAGTTTTCATCAGTCTGAAAAAATACTGGCTATCATTTATTCAAGTGTATTTCTAACACTTCCCCTCTTTTGGGGACTCTAAATGTATTTATATGAGTTGTGTGATATATGCATTTCCCACAGGTCCCTGAAGCTGTGGTCATTTTCCCCTCTCTGTGCTTTTTTTTTTGGATGCAACATATCAGGTCTTTAAACCCCCTGACTTCTTCTTCTGCACTGTGTAGCTCTGTATAATTCCTTTTGATGGCTCTATTATATTCCATGGCATGAAAGTAGAATACCACAATTTATTTGCCCACTTCCTTAATTAAGAGCATGGCATCATTCAATGTTTTCTGCTTACAATAATCCTACAACCAACATTCATTTACATATATCCTTACTTAATCTTATTTTTATGAGATAGAGCCACAAGAAGGGATCTTTGGATCCAAAGACATTTTTATTTAATTAAAAAATTATGTAGCTGTCTAAATAATTTGTCACAAATGTTTCTATTTGTTTATATGCACATAACTTACACAAAATAATTGATGTGCTAATTTAATACATTTTACTTTAGTGCAGTCACTTTCTTTTCCTTCTTTGGTTGACTGTCCTCTCCACTTTTCCTCTGCCTTTCAACAACACATGCCTTCGATGGCGTTTAATCTGCTAAATGCATTTAGCGATTTTCTTTTTTTATTTCGTATATTGACAATTTGACCTCTAGAAGTTCTATTTGGTAGATTTTTTTTTTTTTTTTTGTAGAGACAGAGTCTCACTTTATCGCCCTGGGTAGAGTGCCGTGGCATCACACTGCTCACAGCAACCTCCAGCTCTTGGGCTTAAGCGATTCTCTTGCCTCAGCCTCCCTAGTAGCTGGGACT